>JBBYHO010507536.1:0-21045 GCA_038382025.1 Adansonia gregorii | reverse complement strand
TGATTAGGACTTATCTAAACAACTTAAAATCCTAAACACAATCCTAATCAATAAAGATAAAGTCTACTCCTTATTATCATAATCTAATTAGGAATTATCTAAATAAATAAAAAATGAAAAGTAAAAAAAAATAAAAAAATCTAAAATCCTAATTTATAGGCCCATGAATAAATGCAAATTGGGCTCCATTCATCTTGGAGATGTGATTGAGCTCCAAGCTTTATTCATCTTTTCTTTTTAGCCTCAACACAATGTAGAAAAATAATCAATCTTAGCAATGCATCTGATTCATTTTAAACTTGTTCCACACATTTAGTCTTTGCCCTAGTCATTAGACCTTTAATTGCTTGCAAAGGATCATAAGAATGGTTAAAAATAGGCATTTGTGCAAGTTGATCTCCTCCATCATTTTGTCAATCGTGACAAGCATTAATGCAAGTAATAATATCCTTTTTTTTTCATGATTGGGCACCATAAACACATTTTTCTCATTGGGATAGATGATATTAATACTTTGGCTTAATATGAAAAGCCTTTTTTTCCTTTATTTTTTGGAATCAAAGTTATTCCATCAATCGTGACAAACATAGATGCATATATTAATATCCTTTCTTTCAAGATTAGGCACCATAAACATATTCTCTTCATTGGGATAGATGACAGTGATGTATTGGCTTGATACGAGAAGCTTTTCCTTCCACCATTTTTTAAAATTAATGTTATTCCGTCAATCGTTACAAGCATGGATGTGTGTAATAATATCCTTTTTTTTCCTAATTAGGCACCATAAACACATTCTCCTCATTAGGTCAGATGACATTGATGCTTTGGCTTGATAAGAAAAGCTTTCCTTTCCACCATTTTTTTAATCAATGTTATTTTGTCAATCGTGACAAACATGTATGAATGTAATAATCTATTTTTTTTCATTATTAGGCACTATAAACACATTCTCCTTGTCGAGATAGATGACATTGATACTTTGGCTTGATAAGAAAAGCATTTTTTTCCTTTATTTTTTGGAATCAATGTTATTCCATCAATAGTGACAAACATGGATGCATGTATTAATATCCTTTCTTTTATGATTGGGCACCATAAACACATTCTCTTTATTGGCATAGATGACATTGACGCTTTGGCTTGATAAGAAAAGCTTTTTTTTCCTTTATTTTTTGGAATCAATGTTATTCCATCAATAGTTACAAACATGGATGCATGTATAAATATCCGTTCTTTTACGATTGGACACCATAAACACATTATCTTCATTAGGATAGATAACATTGATGTTTTGGCTTAATAAGAGAAGCTTTTTTTTCTGCCATTTTTTAGAATCAATGTTATTTTGTCAATCGTGATAAGCATGGATTCATGTAATAATATATTTGTTTTTATGATTGGGCTCCATAAACACATTCTACTATTATGTTAGATGACATTGATGCTTCGACTTGATAAGAGAAGCTTTTCTTTCCACCATTTTTTATAATTAATGTTATTCCGTCAATCGTGACAAGCACAGATGCATGTAATAATCTCCTTTTTTTCATGATTAGGCACCACAAACACATTCTCCACATTGGGATAAATGACATTGACGCTTTGGCTTGAAAAGAAAAGGTTTTTTTCCCCTTATTTTTTGGAGTCAATGTTAATCCATCAATCGCGACAAACATGGATGCATGTACTAATATCTTTTCTTTTATGATTAAGCACCATAAACACATTCTCTTCATTGGGATAGATGACATTGATGTATTGGCTTGATAAGAGAAGCTTTTCTTTCCACCATTTTTTGGAATTAATGTTATTTCGTCGACCGCAACAAGCATGGATGCATGTAATAATATCATTTTTCTCATGATTTGGCTCCATAAACACATCCTACTCATTAGGTTAGATGAGATTGATGCCTTGGCTTGATAAAAAAAGCTTTTCTTTCCCTTATTTTTTTGAATCAATGCTAATCCATCGATTGTGACAGACATGGATGCACGTGTTAATCACCTTTTTCTCATGTTTAGGCACCATAAACACATTCTCCTCATTAGGATAGATGACATAGATGTTTTGGCTTGATAAGAAAAGCGTTTTCTTCCTTTATTTTTTGGAATCAATATTATTCGATCAGTTATGACAAACATTGATGCACATATTAATCACCTTTTTCTCATGATTGGGCACCATAAACACATTCTCCTCATTAGGATAGATAACATAGACGCTTTGGCTTGGTAAGAAAAGCTTTTTCATTTTTTTTGAATCAATATTATTCCATCAGTCATGACAAACATTGATGCACATATTAATATCCTTTTTTTCATGATTGGGCACCATAAACATATTCTCCTCATTGGGATAGATAACATTGATGCTTTGGCTTGATAAGTTTGGCTTGATAGGAAAAGCTTTTCTTTCCACCATTTTTAGGAATCAATGTTATTTTGTCAATCGTGACAAGCATGGATGCATTTAATAATATCCTTTTTTTCTTGATTGGGCACCATAAACACATTCTACTTATTCGGATGGATGACATTAAGGCTTTGCCTTGTTAGGAAAAGCTTTTTTTCCTTCATTTTTTGGAATCAATGTTATTCCGTTAATCATGACAAATATGGATGCACACATTAATCTCCTTTTCTTCATAATTGGGCAGAATAAAGACATTCTCCTTATTAGGATAGATGACATTGATGCTTTGGCTTGATAAAAAAAGCTTTTTTTTCCACCATTTTTTGGAATCAATGTTATTTTGTCAATCATGACAAACATTGATGCGTGAGATAATATTCTTTTTTTTTTCATGATTAGGCACCATAAACACATTCTCTTCATTGGGATGGATGATATCAACACTTTGGCTTGATATTAAAAGCATTTTTTCGTTCATTTTTTAGAATCAATGTTATTTCATCAATAGTGACAAACATGGATGCATGTAATAATATCCTTTTTCTCCTAATTGGGCACCATAAACACATTCTTCTCATTGGTATAGATGACATTGACACTTTGGCTTGATAAGAAAAGCTTTTCTTTGCTTCATTTTTTGGGATCAATGTTATTCCATCAATAGTGACAATCATGGATGCATGTATCAATATCCTCTCTTTTACAATTGGACACCATAAACACATTCTCTTCATTGGGATAGATAACGTTGTGTTTTAGCTTGATAAGAGAAGCTTTTCTTTCTACCATTTTTGGAATCAATGTTATTCCGCTAATCGTGATAAGCATGGATGCATGTAATAATATCTTTTTTCTCATGATTGGGCTCTATAAACATATTCTACTCATTGTGTTCGATGACATTGATGCTTTGGCTTTATAAAAGAAGCTTTTTTTTCCACCATTTTTTGTAGTCAATGTTATTTCGTCAATCATGACAAACATGGATGCATGTAATAATCTTTTTTTTTCATGACTAGGCACCATAAACATATTTTCCTCATTGGGATAGATGAAATTGATGCTTTGGCTTGAGAAGAAAAGGTTTTTTTTCCTTTATTTTTTGGAGTCAACATTAATCCATTAATCATGACAAACATGGATGCAGGTATTAATATCCTTTTTTTTTATGATTAGGCACCATAAAAACATTCTCTTCATTGGGATAGATGACCTTGATGTTTTGTCTTGATAAGAGACGCTTTTCTTTCCACCATTTTTTGTAATCAATGTTATTCTGTCAATCGTGACAAACACGGATGCATGTAATAATCTCCTTTGTTTCATGATTAAGCACTGTAAACACATTCTCCTTGTTGGGATAGATGACATTGACGCTTTGGCTTGATAAGAAAAGTTTTTTTTCTTTCATTTTTTGGAATCAATGCTATTCCATCAATAGTGACAAACGTGGATTCATGTATTACTATCCTTTCGTTTATGATTAGGCACCATAAACACATTCTCTTCGTTGGTGGATAGATGACATTGACGCTTTAGCTTGATAAGAAGAGCTTTTCTTTACTTTATTTTTTGGAATCAATGTTATTCCATAAATAGTGACAAACATGGATGCATGTATTAATATCCTTTATTTTATGATTGGACACCATAAACGCATTCTCTTCATTAGGATAGATGACATTGATGCTTTGGCTTGATTAAAGAAGCTTGTCTTTCCACCATTTTTTGGAATCAATATTATTCTGTCAATCGTGACAAGCATGGATGCATGTAATAATATCTTTTTTCTCATGATTGGGCTTCATAAACATATTCTACTCATTGTGTTAGATGACATTGACACGTTGGCTTGATAAGAAAAGCTTTTCTTCACTTCATTTTTTGGAATCAATGTTATTCTGCCAGTAGTGACAAATATGGATGCATATATTAATATCCTTTCTTTTATGATTAGACACCATAAACACATTCTCTTCATTAGGATAGATGACATTGATGTTTTGGCTTGATAAGATAAGCTTTTCTTTCCACCATTTTTTGGAATCAATATTATTCCGTCAATTGTGACAAGCATGGATGCATGTAATAATATCCTTTTTCTCATGATTGGGCTCTATAAACACATTCTACTCATTTGTTAGATGGCATTAATGCTTTGGCTTGATAAAGCTTTTTCCTTCATTTTTTTTAGGATAAATGTTAATCGTTAGTCATGACAAACATGGATGCATGTGTTAATCACCTTTTTGTCATGATTAGGCACCATAAACACATTCTCCACATTAAGATAGCTGACATCGATGCTTTGGCTTGATAAAAAAAGCTTCTCCTTCCTTCATTTTTTAGAATCAATATCATTCTGTCAATCATGACAAACATGGATACACATATTAATATCCCATTTTTCGTGATTGGGCACAATAAACATATTCTCCTCATTGGGATAGATAACATTGATGCTTTGGCTTGATAAGAAAAGCTTTTCTTTCCACCATTTTTAGGAATCAATGTTATTCGGCCAATCGTGACAAGCATGGATGCATGTAATAATATCCTTTTTTTCATGATTGGGCATCATAAACACATTCTGCTCATTGGGTTAGATGACATTGATGCTTTAGCTTGATAAGAGAAGCTTTTCATTCCACCATTTTTTGTAATCAATGTTATTTCATTAATCATGACAAACATGGATGCTAGTAATAATCTCTTTCTTTTCATGAGTAGGCACCATAAACACATTCTCCTCGTTGGGATAGATGACATTGATGCTTTGGCTTAAAAAGAAAAGCTTTTATTTTTGCCATTTTTTGGAACCAATGTTATTTCGTGAATCGTGACAAATATTGATGCACATAAAAATCTCCTTTTCTTCATGATTGGGCATCATAAACACTTTCTCCTCATTCGGATAAGTGACATTGATGCTTTGCCTTGGTAAGAAAAACTTTTTTTTTCCTTTATTTTTTGGAAACAATGTTATTCCATCAATCATGGCAAACATGGATGCACGTATTAATCTCCTTTTCTTCATGATTGGGCACCATAAGCATATTCTCCTTATTAGGATAGAAGACATTGATGCTTTGGCTTCATAAGAAAAGCTCTTTTTTTCACCATTTTTTGGAACCAATGTTATTCCCTGAATCATGATAACATGGATGCACATAAGAATCCCCTGTTCTTCATTATTGGGTACCATAAACACAATCGCCTCATTCGGATGGATGACATTGACGCTTTACCTTGGTAGGAAAAGCTTTTCTTTCCTTCATTTCTCGGAAACAATGTTATTCCATCAATTATGACAAACATGGATGCACATATTAATATCTTTTTCTTCATGACTAGGCACCATAAATACATTCTCCTCATTGAGATAGATGACATTGATGCTTTGGCTTGATAAGAAAAGCCTTTTTTTCATCATTTTTTGGAATCAATGTTATTCTGTCAATTATGACAAACATGGATGCATGTGTTAATCTCCTTTTCTTCTTGATGAGGCTCCATAAATACATTCCCCTCATTAGGATAGATAACATTGATGCTTTGGCTCGATAAGAAAAGCTTTCCTTTCCTTCATTTTTTTGAAATCAATGTTATTTTGTCAATCATGAGAAGCATTCATGCGTGTAGTAATATTCTTTTTTTTCATGATTGGGTACCATAAACACATTCTTCTCATTGGGATAGATTATATTGACGCTTTGGCTTGATATGAAAAGCATTTTTGGAATCAATGTTATTTCATCAATAGTGACAAACATGGATGCATGTATTAATATCCTTTCTTTTATGATTGGGCACCATAAACACATTCTCCTCGTTGAGATAGATGGCATTGGTGCTTTGGCTTGATAAGAAAAGCTTTTCTTTCCCTCATTTTTTGGAATCAATGTTTTTCCGTTAATCGTGACAAGCATGGATGCATGTAATTATATCCTTTTGTTTTATTGGGCACCATAAACATATTCTGCTCATTGTGGTAGATGACATTAATGCTTGGCTTTATAAGAGAAGCTTTTCATTCCACCACTTTTTCGAATCAATATTACTCCATCAATTATGACAAGCATGGATGCACGTAATAATATCCTTTTTTTCTTGATTGGGCACCATAAACACATTCTCCTCATTGGGTTAGATGACATTGTTGCTTTGGATTAATAAGAGAAGCTTCTCTTTCCACCAGTTTTTGGAATTAATGTTATTCTATCAATCGTGACAAGCATGGATGCATATAATAATATCTTTTTTTTCATGATTGGGTACCATAAACACATTCTCCTCATTGGGATAGATGACATTAATGCTTTGGCTCTATAAGAGAAACTTTTCTTTCCACCATTTTTTCTAATCAATATTATTCTGTCAATCGTGACAAACATGGATGCATGTAATAATCTCCTTTTTTTTTCATGATTAGGTACTATAAACATTCTCTACATTGCGATAGATGACTTTGAAGCTTTGGCTTGATAAGAAAAGCTTTTCTTTCTTTCATTTCTTGGAATCAATGTTATTTTGCCAATCGTGACAAACATGGATGCATGTACTAATGTCCTTTCTTCTATGATTGGGCACCATAAACACATTCTCCTTATTGGGATAGATGACATTGACATTTTGGCTTGACAAGAAAAGCTTTTTTTCCCTCATTTTTTGGATTTAATGTTATTCCGTCAATAGTGGTAAACATGGATACTTGTATTAATATCTTTTCTTTTATGACTGGGCACTATAAACATATTCTCCTTGTTGGGATAGGTGACATTGACACTTGGGCTTAATAAAAGAAGCTTTTCCTTCCACCATTATTTGGAATAAATGTTATTCTGTCAATCGTGACAAACATGGATGCATGTATTAATATCCTTTATTTTATGATTGGGCACCGTAAACACATTCTCCTCGTTGGGATAGATGACATTGATGCTTTGGCTTAATAAGAAAAGCTTTTGTTTCCCTCATATTTTGGAATCAATATTATTCTGTCAATTGTGACAAACATGGATGCATGTATTAATATCCTTTCCTTTTTTATTGGACACCACAAACATATTCTCTTCGTTTGGATAGGTGACATTGATGTTTTGGCTTAATAAAAGAAGCTTTTCTTTCCACCATTTTTTGGAATCAATGTTATTCCATCAATCATGACAAGCATAGACGCATGTAATAATATCCTTTTTCTCATGATAAAACGCTGTAAATACGTTCTCCTCATTGCGATAGTTGACATTGATGCTTTGGCTTGATAGGAAAAGCTTTTCTTTCTTTCATTTTTTGGAATCAATGTAATTTCATCATTAGTGACAAACATGGATGCGTGTATTAATATCTTTTCTTTTATGATTTGGCATCATAAACACATTTTTCTCGTTGCGATTGATGGCATTGATGCATAGGCTTGATAAGAAAAGCTTTTCTTTCCCTATTTTTTGGAATCAATGTTATTCCGTCAATAGTGACAAACCTAGATACATGTATTAATATCCTTTCTTTTATGATTGGGCACCATGAACATAGTCTCCCCGTTGGGATAGATGACATCGATCTTTTGGTTTCATAAGAAAAGCTTTTCCTTTCTTCATTTTTTGGAATCAATATTATTTCGTCAATCATGACAAACAAGGATGCACAGATTAATATCCTTTTTTTCATGATTGGGCACCATAAACACATTCTCCTCATTCTGATAGATGACATTGATGCTTTGGTGTGATAGGAGAAGCTTTTTATTCCACCATTTTTTTGTAAACAATGTTATTCCATCAATCATGACAAACATGAATCCACATATTAATCTCCTTTTCTTCATGATTGGGCAGCATAAACACATTCTCCTCATTCGGATAGATGACATTGATGCTTCGGCTAGATAATAAAAGCTTTTTATTCCACGATTTTTATAATCAATGTTATTTTGTCAACCGTGAAAAACATGGATGCTAGTGTTAATCTCCTTTCTTATTGATTAGGCCCCATAAAAACATTCTTGTCATTGGGATAGATGACATTGATGCTTTGGCGTGATAAGAAAAGCTTTTTTTTCCTTCATTTATTGGAATCAATGTTAATCTGTCAATCGTGACTAACATGGATGCATGTATTAATATCCTTTCTTTTATGATTGGGCACCATAAACACATTCTCTTCTTTAGGATTGCTGGCATTGATGTCTTTGCTTGATAAGAGAAGCTTTTCCTTCCACCATTATTTTGAATCAATGTTATTTTGTCAATCATGACAAGCATGGATGCATGGAATAATATCCTTTTCTTTATGATTGGGCACCATAAACACATTCTCCTCATTCGGATACATGACATTGATGCTTTGCCATGGTAAGAAAAGCTTTTTTTTCCTTCATTTTTTGGAATCAATGTTATTCCATAAATCATGACAAACATGGATGCATGTATTAATCTCCTTGTCTTCATGATTAGGCACCATAAATATATTCTCCTTATTGGGATAAATGACATTGATGCTTTGGCTTGATAATAAAAGCCTTTTTTCCACCATTTTTTGGAATCAATGTAACGCTGTCAATTGTGACAAACATGGTTGCATGTGTTAATCTTTTTTTTTTTCATGATTAGGCTCCATAAACACATTCTCTTCATTGGGATAGATGACATTGATGCTTTGGCTTAACAAGAAAAGTTTTTTTTTCCTTCATTTTTTGGAATCAATGTTAATCCGTCAATCGTGACAAACATGCATGCACGTAAGTATCTCCTTTTCTTCATGATTGGGCACCATAAACACATTCTCCTCATTCGGATAGCTGACATTCATGCTTTGCCTTGGTAAAAAAAGCTTTTCTTTCCTTCATTTTTTGGTACCAATGTTATTCCATCAATCATGATAAACATGGATGCACATATAAATCTCCTTCTTTTTGTCATTGGACACCATAAGCACATTCTTCTTGTTGGGATTAGAGTACACTGATGCTTTGGGTTAATAAGACAAGCTTTTCCTTCCACTAGTTTTTTGGAATCAATGTTATTTCTTCAGTCATGACAAGCATAGATGCATGTAACAATATCAATTTTTTTCATGATTGGGCACCATAAACACATTCTCCTCATTGGGATAGGTGTCATTGATGCTTTGGCCTGATAGGAAAAGCTTTTCCTTCCACCATTTTTTTGTAACCAATCATATTTCGTGAATCATGACAAACATGGATGCATGTAAGAATCTCTTTTTCTTCATGATTGGGCACACCATAAACACATTCTCCTTATTTGGATAGATGACATTGACGCTTGCCTTGGTAAAAGAAGCTTTTTTGTCCTTCATTTTTTGGAAATAATGTTATTTCGTCAATCATGACAAACATGGATGCACGTATTAATCTCTTTTTCTTCATGCACTATAAACACATTCTCCTCATTGGGATAGATAACATTGATGCTTTGGCTCGATAAGAAAAGCTTTTCTTTCCACCAGTTGAAAAAATGTTATTCTTTCAATTGAGACAAACATGGATGCATGTGCTAATCTCTTTTTTTTCATGATAAGGCACCATAAACACATTCTCCTCATTAGGATAGATGACATCGACGCTTTGGCTTGATAAGAAAAGCTTTTTTCTCCACTAGTTTTTGGAACCAATGTTATTCCGTGAATCATGACAACGGGGATGCACGTAAAAATCTCCTTTTCTTCATGATTGGGCACCACAAACACAGTCTCCTTATTCGGATGGATGACATTGATGCTTTGCCTTGGTAGGAGAAACTTTTCTTTCCTTCATCTTTTGTAAACAATGTTATTCCGTCAATCATGACAACATGGATGCATGTAATAATATCCTTTTCCTTATAATTGGGCTCCATAAACACATTCTCCACATTGGGTTAGATCACATTGATGCTTTGGCTTGACAAGAGAAACTTTTCATTCCATAATTTTTTAGAATCAATGTTATTCTGTCAATCGTGACAAACATGGACACTTGTAATAATCTCCTTTTCTTCATGATTAGGCACCATAAATACATTCTCCTCATTGGGATAGACAACATTGAAGCTTTCGCTTGTAAGAAAAGTATTTCTTTCCACCATTTTTTGGAGTCAAGGTTATTCAGTTAATCATGATAAACATGGATGTATGTAATAATCTATTTTTTTTTCATAACTAGGCACCGTAAACACATTCTCCTCATTAAGATAGATGATGTTGATGCTTTGGCTTGATAAGAAAAAGTTTTCTTTCTACCATGTTTTGGAGCCAATCTTATTCCGTGAATCGTGACAAACATGGATGCACTGAAAAATCTTTTTTTTTTCATGATTAGGCACCATAAACAGATTCTCCTCATTCAGATATATGACATTGACAAATTACCTTGGTAAGAAAAGCTTTTCCTTACTTCATTTTTTGGAAACAATGTTATTCCGTCAATCATGACAAACATGGATGTACATATTAATCTTATTTTCTTCATGATTGGACACTATAAACTCATTCTCCTCATTAGGATAGAATACACTGATGCTTTGGCTCGATAAGAAAAGCTTTAATTTCCACCATTTTTGGAGCCAATGTTATTCCCTGAATCGTGACAACATGGATGCACGTAAGAATCTCCTTTTCATCATGATTGGGCACCATAAACACATTCTCCTCATTTGGATGGAGAACATTGATGATTTACCTTGTAGGAAAAACTTTCTTTCCTTCATTTTTTGGAAACAATGTTATTCTGTCAGTCATGACAAACATGGATGCATGTATTAATCTCTTTTTCTTTATGATTGGCACCATAAACACATTCTCCTTATTGGGATAGATGTCATTGATGCTTTGGCTTGATAAGAAAAGCTTTTATTTCCACTATTTTTTGGAATCAATGTTATTTTGTCAATTGTGACAAACATGGATGCATGTGTTAATCTTTTTTTTTTTCATGATTAGGCTCTATAAACACATTCTCCTTATTGGGATAGATGACATTGATGGTTTGGCTTGATAAGAAAAGCTTTACTTTCCTTTATTTTTTTGAAATCAATGTTATTTTGTCAATTATAACAAGCATTGATGATTGTAATAACATCCTTTTTTTTCATGATTGGGCACCATAAGCACATTCTCCTCATTGGAATGGATTATATTGACTATTTGGCATGATATGAAAAGCTTTTTTTTCCTTCATTTTTTGAAATCAATGTTATTTTGTCAGTCATAAGAAACATGGATGCATGTATAATATCTTTTCTTTTATGATTAGGCACCATAAACACGTTCTCTTCATTGGGATAGATGACATTGAAGTTTTGGCTTTATAAGAAAAGCTTTTTTTTCCACCATTTTTGGAATTAATGTTGTTCTGTCAGTCGCAACAAGCATGGATGCATGAAATAATATACCTTTTTTCATGATTAGGCACTATAAACACATTCTCCTCACTGGGGTAGATGACATTGATATTTTGGCTTTATAAGAGAAGCATTTTATTCACCATTTTTTGGAATCAATGTTATTTGTCAATGGTGACAAGCAATGTTATTCTGTTACGATTGGGCAACATAAACACATTCTCCTCATTGGGTTAGATGACATTGATGCGTTGGCTTGGTAAGAAAAGTTTTTCTTTCCACCATTTTTTGGAATCAATGTTATTCTGTCAATTGTGACAAACATGGATGCATGTGTTAATCTCTTTTTTTTCATGATTAAGCCCTGTAAACACATTCCCCTCATTGGGATAGATGACATTGATGCTTTTGCTCGATAAGAAAAGCTTTCCTTTCCATTTTTTTGAAATTAATATTATTTTGTCAATTGTGGCAAGCATCGATGCTTGTAATAATATCCTTTCTTTTATGATTGGGCACCGTAAACACATTCTCTTATTAGGATAGATGACATTAATGCTTTGGCTTGATAAGAAAAGCTTTACTTTCCACCATTTTTTGGAATCAATGTTATTCCATCAATCATGACAAGCATAGATGTATGTAATAATATCCTTTTTTTTCTTGATTAGGCACCATAAACACATTCTCCTTCTTGGGTTGGATGACATTGATGCTTTGGCTTGAGAAGAGAAGCTTTTCTTTCCACCATTTTTTGTAATCAATTTTATTTTGTCAATCATGACAAACATGGATCCTTGTGTTAATCTCATTTTTTTCTTGATTAAGCCCTAAAAACATTTTCTCATCATTGGGATAGATGACATTGATGCGTTGGCTTGATAAGGAAAGATTTTCTTTCCTTTATTTTTTCGAATCAATGTTAATCCATAAATCGTGACAAACATGGATGAATATATTAATGTCTTTTCTTTTATGATTAGGCACCATAAACACATTCTGTTCATTAGGATAGATGGCATTGATGTTTTGGCTTAATAAGAGAAGCTTTTCCTTCCACCATTGTTTGGGATCAATGTTTTTTCGTCAATCGTGACAAGCATGAATGCATGTGATAATATCCTTTTATTTCATGATTGTGCACCATAAACACATTCTCCTTATTGGGTTAGATGACATTGACGCTTTGGCTTGATAAGTGAAGCATTTCATTCCACCATTTTTTGTAAGCAATGTTATTCTGTCAATCATGACAAACATGGATGCTTATGTTAATCTCTTTTTTTTTCTTGATTAAGCCCAATAAACACATTCTCCTCATTGGGATAGATGATATTGATGCTTTGGCTTGATAGGAAAAGCTTTTCTTTCCTTCATCTTTTGGAATCAATGTTAATCCGTCAATCATGACGAACATGGATTCACGTATTAATATCCTTTCTTTTATGATTGGGCACCATAAACACACTCTCTTCATTGGGATAGATGACATTGACCTTTTGGCTTGATAAGAGAAGCTTTTCCTTCCACCATTATTTGGGATCAATGTCATTCCGTCAATCATGGCAAACATGGATGCATGTAATAGTCTCCTTTTTTCATGACTAGGCACCATAAATATATTCTCCTCGTTCGGATAGATGACATTGATACTTTGGCATGATAAGAAAGCTTTTTTTCCTTCAATTTTTTGGAGTAAATACTAATCCGTCAATCATGGAAAACATGGATGCATGTATTAATATCCTTTCTTTTATGATTAGGCACCATAAACACATTTTCTTCATTCAGATTGATGACATTGATGTTTTGGCTTGGCAAGTGAAGCTTTTTTTTCCACCATTTTTTGGAATGAATGTTATCCCGTCAATTGTGACAAGCATGGATGCATGTAATAATTTCCTTTTTTTTCATGATTGGGCACCGTAAACACATTCTCCTCATTGGGTTAGATAACATTAATGCTTTGGCTTGATAAGAGAAGCTTTTCATTCCACCATTTTTTGTAAACAACATTATTCCATCAATCATGACAAACATGGATGCACGTATTAATCTCTTTTCTTCATGATAGGGCAACATAAACACATTCTCCTCATTCGAATAGACGACATTGATGCTTTGGCTAGATAAGAGAAGCTTTCTATTCCACCATTTTTTGTAATTGATGTTATTCCTTCAACTGTGAAAAATATACATGCTTGTTAATCTCCTTTTTTTCTTGATTAGGCTCCAGAAACACATTCTCATCATTGAGATAGATGACATTCATGCTTTGGTAGGATAAGAAAAGCTTTTCTTTCCTTCATTTATTGAAATCAATGTTAATCCATCAATCGTGACTAACATGGATGCATGTATTAATAATATCCTTTCTTTTATGATTGGCACCATAAACACATTCTCTTCTTTGGAATAGGTGGCATTGATGTTTTGGCTTGATAAGAGAAGCTTTTCCTTCCACCATTATTTGGAATCAATGTTATTCTGTCAATCATGACAAGCATGGATGCATGTAATAATATCCTTTTTTTTCATGATTGCACACCATAAACACATTCTCCTTATTGGGTTAGATGACATTGATGCTTTAGCTTGATAAGAGAAGCATTTCATTCCACCATTTTTATAAGCAATGTTATTTCGTCAATCATGACAAACATGGATGCTTGTGTTAATCTCTTTTTTTTCTTGATTAGGCACAATAAACACATTCTCCTCATTGGGGTAGATGACATTGATGCTTTGGCTTGATAGGAAAAGCTTTTCTTTCCTTCATTTTTTGGAATCAATGTTAATCCGTCAATCATGATGAACATGGATTCATGTATTAATATCCTTTCTTTTATGATTGGGCACCATAAACACACTCTCTTCATTGGGATAGATGACATTGACCTTTTGGCTTGATAAGAGAAGCTTTTCCTTCCACCATTATCTGGGATTAATGTCATTCCGTCAATCATGGCAAACATGGATACATGTAATAATCTCTTTTTTTCATGACTAGGTACCATAAACATATTCTCCTCGTTGGGATAGATGTCATTGATGCTTTGGCATGATAAGAAAAGCTTTTTTTTCCTTCATTTTTTAGAGTAAATATTAATCCGTCAATCATGGCAAGCATGGATGCATGTATTAATATCCTTTCTTTTATGATTGGGCACCATAAACACATTCTCTTCATTCAGATTGATGACATTGATGCTTTGGATTGGCAAGTGAAGCTTTTTTTTCCATCATTTTTTGGAATGAATGTTATTCCGTCAATCGTGACAAGCATGGATGCATGTAATAATTTCCTTTTTTTCATGATTGGGCACTATAAACACATTCTCCTCATTGGGTTAGATAACATTGATACTTTGGCTTGATAAGAGAAGCTTTTCATTCCACCATTTTTTGTAAACAATGTTATTCCATCAATCGTGACAAACATGGATGCACGTATTAATCTCCTTTCTTCATGATAGGGCACCATAAACATATTCTCCTCATTCGGATAGATGACATTGATGCTTTGGCTAGATAAGAAAAGCTTTCTATTCCACTATTTTTTGTAATCGATGTTATTCTTTCAATTGTGAAAAATATGCATGCTTGTTAATCTTTTTTTTTCTTGATTAGGCTCCGGAAACATATTCTCATCATTGAGATAGATGACATTCATGCTTTGGCAGGATAAGAAAAGCTTTTTTTTCCTTTATTTATTGGAATCATTGTTAATCCATCAATCGTGACTAACATGGATGCATGTATTAATATTATCCTTTCTTTTATGATTGGGCACCATAAATACATTCTCTTCTTTGGAATAGATGGCATTGATGTTTTGGCTTGATAAGAGAAGCTTTTCCTTCCACCATTATTTGGAATCAATGTTATTCTATCAATCATGACAAGCATGGATGCATGGAATAATATCCTTTTTTTCATGATCGGGCACCATAAACGCATTCTCCTCATTGGGTTAGATGACATTGATGCTTTGGCATGATAAGAAAAGCTTTTTTTCCTTCATTTTTTGGAGTAAATATTAATCTGTCAATCATGGCAAACATGGATGCATGTATTAATATCCTTTCTTTTATGATTGGGCACCATAAACACATTCTCTTCATTCGGATTAATGACATTGATGTTTTGGCTTGGTAAGAGAAGCTTTTCTTTCCACCATTTTTTGGAATGAATGTTATTCCGTCAATCGTGACAAGCATGGATACATGTAATAATTTCCTTTTTTCATGATTGGGCATCATAAGCACATTCTCCTCATTGGGTTAGACAACATTGATGCTTTGGCTTGATAAGAGAAGCTTTTCATTCCACCATTTTTTGCAAACAACGTTATTCCATCAATCGTGACAAACATGGATGCACATATTAATCTCCTTTCTTCATGATAAGGCACCATAAACATATTCTCCTTATTCGGATAGATGACATTGATGCTTTGGCTATGTAAGAGAAGCTTTCTAGTCCACCATTTTTTGTAATTGATGTTATTCTTTCAACTGTGAAAAATATGCATGCTTGTTAATCTCCTTTTTTTCTTGATTAGGCTCCAGAAACACATTCTCATCATTGAGATATATGTTATTCATGCTTTGGCAGGATAAGAAAAGCTTTTCTTTCCTTTATTTATTGGAATCAATGTTAATCCATCAATCGTGACTAACATGGATGCATGTATTAATAATATCCTTTCTTTTATGAATGGGCACCATAAACACATTCTCTTCTTTGGAATAGATGGTATTGATGTTTTGGCTTGATAAAAGAAGCTTTTCCTTCCACCATTATTTGGAATCAATGTTATTCTGTCAATCGTGACAAGCATGGATGCATGGAATAATATCTTTTTTTTCATTACTTGGCACCATAAATGCATTCTCCTCATTGGGTTAGATGACATTGATGCTTTGGCTTGATAAGAGAAGCTTTTCTTTCCACCATTTTTTGTAATAATGTTAATCCGTCAATTGTGACAAGCATGGAAGCATGATAAAATATCCTTTTTTTCATGATTGGGCACCATTAACACGTTCTCCTTATTGGGTTAGATGACATTGATGCTTTGGCTTGATAAGAGAAGCTTTTCTTTCCACCATTTTTTGTAATTAATGTTATTACGTCAATCGTGGCAAACATGGATGCATGTAATAATCTCTCTTTTTTCATGATTAGGCACCATAAACACTTTCTCCTCGCTGTGATAGATGACATTAACACTTTGCTTGATAAGAAAAGCTTTTCTTTCCTTTATTTTTTGGAATCAATGTTAATCCATCAATCATGACAAACATGGATAACGTAAGTATCTTCTTTTCTTTATGATTAGGCACTATAAACACATTCTCCTTATTCAGATAGATGACATTGATGCTTTGCCTTGGTAAGAAAAGCTTTTCTTTCCTTTATTTTTTGGAAACAATGTTATTCCGTTAATCATGATAAACATGGATGCATATATTAATCTCCGTTTTTTTGTGATTGGGCACCACAAACACATTCTCCTCATTGGGATAGAAGGCATTGATGCTTTAGCTTGATAAGAAAAGCTTTTCTTTCCACCATTTTTTGGAATCAATGTTATTCTTTCAATTGAGACAAACATGGATGCGTTTGCTAATCTCCTTTTTTTCATGATTAGGCTCCATAAACACATTCTCCTCATTGGGATAGATGACATTGATGCTTGGGCTTGATAAGAAAAGATTTTTTTCCTTTATTTTTTGGAATCAATGTTAATCCATCAGTCATGACAAACATGGATGCATGTGTTACTAACCTTTTTCTCATGATTAGGCACCATAAACACATTCTCCTTGTTAGGACAAGTGACATTGACACTTTGGCTTAATAGGAAAAGCTTATCTTGCTCATTTTTTGGAATGAATATTATTTTGTCAATCATGAGAAATATGGATGCACACATTAATCTCCTTTTTTTTGTCATTGGGCACCATAAACACATTCTTCTCTTTACGATATGTGACATTGATGCTTTGGGCTGATAAGAAAAGCTTTTCTTTCCACCATTTTTTTGGAATCAAAGTTATTCTGTCAATTGTGACAAACATGGATGCATGTGTTAATCTCCTTTTTTTTATGATTAGGCTCCATAAACACATTCTCCTCATTGGGTTAGATGACATTGATGCTTTGGCTTGATAAGAAAAGCTTCTCTTTCCTTCATTTTTTTGAATCAATGTTAATCCATCAATCATGACAAACATGGATGCACATAAGTATCCCTTTTTCTTCATGATTGGGCACCATAAACACATTCTCCTTGTTGGGATAAATGACATTGATGCTTTAGCGTCATAAGAAAAGCTTTTTTTCCATCATTTTTTGGAATCAATGTTATTTTGTCAATTGTGACAAACATGGGTGCACATAATAATCTTTTTTTTTCATGATTGGGCACCACAAACACATTCTCCTCATTGAGATAGATGATATTAATGCTTTGGCTTGATATGAAAAGCTTTTTTTCTTTATTTTTTGGAATTAATGTTATTCTGTCAATTGTGACACGGATGGATGCATGTAATAATATCCTTTTTTTCATGATTGGGCACTGTAAACACATTCTCCATATTAGGTTAGTTGACATTGATGCCTTGGCTTGATAAGAGAAGCTTTTCTTTCCACCATTTTTTGGAATTAATGTTATTCTATCAATCATGACAAGCGTGGATGCATGCAATAATATCCTTTTTTTCATAATTAGGCACCACAAACACATTCTCCTCATTGGGTTAGATGACATTAATGCTTAGGCTTGGTAAGAAAAGCTTTTCATTCCACCATTTTTTGTAATCAATATTATTCCATCAATCGTGACAAACATGGATGCATGTAATAATCTCTTTTTTTTCATGATTGGGCACCATAAACACATTCTCCTCATTGGGATAGATGACATTGATGCTTTGGCTTGATAAGAAAAGCTTTTCTTTCCTTTATTTTTTGGAATCAATGTTAATTTGTCAATCGTGACTAGCATGGATGCTTGCAATAAGATCCTTTTTTTCATGATTGGGCGCCATAAACACATTCTACTTATTGGGATAGATGACATTGATGCTTTGGCTTGATAAGAAAAGCTTTTCTTTTCTTTATTTTTTTTGTAATCAATGTTAATCCATCAATCGTGACAAACATGGATGCATGTATTTAATATCCTTTCTTTTATGATTAGGTGCCATAAAGACATTCTCTTTATTAGGATTGATGACTTTGATGTTTACGCTTGATAAGAGAAGCTTTTTTTTCCACCATTTTTTGGAATCAATGTTATTTCGTCAATCATGACAGGCATGGATGCATGTAATAATATCCTTTTTTTCATGATTAGGGACCATAAATACATTCTGCTCATTGGGATAGATGACATTGATGCTTTGGCCTAATGTGAAAAGCTTTTCTTTCTTTCATTTTTTGGAATCAATATTTCCGTCAATTGTGACAAACATGGATGCACATATTAATCTCCTTTTTTTCTTGATTGGGCGCCATAAACAAATTATCCTTATTGGGATAAAGGACATTGATGCTTTGGCTTGATAAAAAATGCATTTCTTTCCACCATTTTTTGGAATCAATGTTATTCCATTAATCTGTGACAAGCAGGGATGCATGTAGTAATCTCTTTTTTTTTTCATGATTGGGCACCATATATGCATTCTCCTCATTGGGATAGATGACATTGATGCTTTGGTTAGATAAGAAAGGCTTTTTTTTCCTGCATTTTTTGGAATCAATGTTATTCTATCAATCGTGGCAAACTTGGATGTATGTATTTATCTCTTTTTTTTTAAAGATTGGGTGCCATAAACACATTTGCTTATTAGGATAGTTGACATTGATGCTTTGGCATGATAAGAAAATCTTTCCTTTCCATCATGTTTTGGAATCAATGCTACATAATAATCTCTTTTTTTTTTATGATTGGGCACCATATACACATTCTCCACATTAGGATAAATGTTATGGACACTTTATTTTGATAAGAAAAGCTTTTCTTTACACCATTTTTTGGAATCAATGTTAGCATGTCAATCGTGATAGGCATGGATGCATGCAATGATATCTTTTTTTTCATGATTGGGCACCCTAAACACTTTCTCCTCATTGGGATAGAGGACATTGATGCTTTGACTTGGCATGAAAAGCTTTTCTTTCCACCATTTTTTGGAATCAATGTTATTTCTTCAATCATGAGAAAAGTGGATGCACATAAGATTCTACTTTTTGCCATGATTAGGCACCATAAACACATTCTCCTTTTTGGGATAGATGACATTGACACTTTGGATTGATATGTAAAACTTTTCTTTCCTTCATTTTCTGGAATCAATATTATTTCGTCAAATGTGGCAAACATGGATGCACGTATTAATCTCCTTTTCTTCATGATTGGGCTCCATAAACACATTTCCTCATTAGGATAGATAATGTTGATGCTTTGCCTTAATAACAAAAGCCTTTCTTTCCACCATTTTTTGGAATCAATGTTATTCCGTCAATCATGACAAACGTGGATGCAAGTAAGAATCTCCTTTCATTCATGACTGTGCACCATAAAAATATTCTCCTCATTGGGATAGATGACATTGATGCTTTGGCTTGATAAGAAACGCTTTTCTTTCTTTTATTTTTTGGAAGCAATGTAATTCTGTCAATCGTGACAAAAGTTCATGCAATAAGATCCTTTTTTTCATGATTGGGCACCATAAATGCATTCTCGCCATTGGGATATATGACATTTACACTTTGGCTTGATAAGAAAAGCTTTTTTTCCTTTATTTTTAGCAATCACTATTAATCTGTCAATTATGATAAACATGGATGCACATGTTTATCACCTTTTTTCCTAATAGGGCACCATTAACACATTCTCCTCATTAGGATAGATGACATTGAAGCTTTGGCTTAATAGGAAAAACTTTTCTTTCCTTAATTTTTTGGAATCAATATTTTTTCGTCAACTGTGACAAACGTGGATGCACATATTAATCTTTTTTTTTTGTGATTGGGCATCATAAACAAATTCTCATCATTGGGATAGATGACATTGATGCCTTGGCTTGATAAGAAAAGCTTTTCTTTCCCCTATTTTTTGGAATCAATGTTATTCCGTCGATTGAGACAAGCATGGATGCATGTACTAATATCCTTTTTTCATGATTGGCACCTGTCGCGACGTACCCCAGGGTGGATCCTCACGGATCTAAGAGTGCGTACGACTTAAAATATTATCCTGACTCGAAAA
>JBBYHO010507525.1:0-21047 GCA_038382025.1 Adansonia gregorii | reverse complement strand
ATATGGCTCCTAAGTCATCTTTGTGTTAGGAAAGGAAGAGTCAGGCAAAATTTCTTCTTCAAGATCAGTCCTCTTTCCACAGCATTAAAAGAAAAATGTCATCAAGATAAGATAGAAAAGCATTGGGTCAAGGAATCACAAAATGTCAAAGAGGAAGAAATCATGTGGAGAGCCCCATGGGTGTTCCCTTAGTCGATTGTGAATAAATATGGAGACTACACTTGTGTACTGCTCTTGGGATTATGGGGAAATACCAGTTATGCTCCTTTATTGGTATTGCATCAATTCTAGTGCCAGTAATTCATCCTATTCTTTGAAGACTTGGGACATTGGGATTTCGAATATGGAGAGCCCAATTATAAAGCAAAAGTCTAGTTAGCTTTAAAAGCTTGGAAGAAGGTCCATTGTAGGGAAAGATATTGGAGAGGAAGCCCTACCATGCCTAGATGCAAAGAATAAAGGCTCTGTCATATCAACGATCTATTGCCACCACCCAACTTTGGGATACTGCAAATCCCAATAGAGGAACCTCCTTCTAAGATCGAACTATTTAAGAGGGAGTTCGAGAGAGAAAAGGCAACCTTTGCTATAAAAATCTCTTGACTTAAGGAGGAAAAAGGCCAGCTAGAGATGGATATCTATCTTAGGAGTGGTGAAATGGATCAAGTCATTAAAGAAAGGGATTGCTTCAAAGATGACCTTGGGAGCCTAGCTAAGGATTATGTGACACTCAGAAAAGCTAACAAGCCCCGACGTATTGGCAAGACATCAGTTGAATGAGAAGCAAAAGTCGCCACTCTCAATCATGAGCTGAATCAGTAAAAGGAAGAGGTTAGAACCAACAAAGAAAAGTTCATGAGGGCATGTGTTCTTACTTCCACCTACCAATAAAAGAATCAAAGACTCAAGGCCCAAATGCAAGATGCGAGAGCCACAGGGTTGAAAATGAGGCCCTCAATCACAGAATCTAAGAGTTAGAACAGTCTCTTCAGGATCATCAAGGTCATTTCAAGGAACTAACAAGGGCTTTCAAGCAATGTGAACTAGATTGGCATGCGAGAATCTAGCAAGCACATCTGAACTACCAAGAATAACATCAGCACCTCACTAAATCAGTTCAGATGGCTCCATGAGAGGTGGATGATATGATTGAAGTAGCTCGGTCTATAAGGCGAGACATCGCATCTGTTAGAGATTGTGAGCAATGACTTTTAGGTTTTCTTGATCGTGTGATTACACAATGTAATTATGTTAGATACTTTCAGATGTAATCGTGTCGTACAAGAAAAACCCCTTTTGTGACTCTATGAATGATGTTATTGATGAACCTGTTCCAAGAATTAATTGTCTCCAATGCATATGCACATTTAATTTCACCATTTTTTCATTGGACTTGCGTCAATCATTCATTATCTTAACTCATCATTACATCATAAACACTCATCAATAAATATATTTTCAAGTAGAAGTCTAATACGAGAATTAGGCCATAAAAGTGCAAGGGACTTCAGTTAATCAAAAACACGAAACCTAACATCCTGCATTGCTACAACATGCGACGCTGCAAACAAATCATGGAGTGTGATCATGAAGCTCGTATTGAGTGACTTGAGCTAATGGTTAAGGAATCATAAGACAAGATGCTCCGTCAGCAAAATAAAACGAAAATTTCGATGGCAAGACTTATGGAACTAATGATAGCCTCTATGAAAGAAAAAGGGCAAGCCAGCACTACTGAAACAAGGAACGATCCTCCCAACATAGAAAGTCCCCCAACCAATAATCCAGAACTCGCCCAAGGGAAAGCTAGACAAGAACAATAGCCCGCTCTTCACCTGCCCCTCAGGTTCCCCTGGTCATCTACCTTAATCCCATTGCGGTAGGTTAATTCATTCCTAGTACTCAAGGGGTGAATGTGGGAGTCTCATTAGCAGATCCGATAACCCTTGATCATGAGGAATCAGAGAAAACAAAAGGTTAAAAGTCCACCATGACTGCAGCACAAGTGAACAATTCTAGCGGGGCATGACATTGAGAACTACATATCTTTCAAACGAAATGTGCAAAATCTAATTAACTCAAAAGTCTTGCAGTTTGGGATGAACCAGGGACCAAATATTGCTGCCAATCTTTTACGAAACCATACTGAGCTAGCTACAAACATGATCAACATAAGAATAAACATGAAGTAAGGGCAAGCATAGAAGATGTAAGGATGCCAATGTTCTTGGTCTGGCAAACATTGATTCAGGTTGGGTTGCTCAATGCAACTAACAAATTAGAGGATAATCCCGACAACTTCTATGACTTCCATACAGTTGTAGGTCATACCCTGCAAAACATGCAACGAGTTTAGGTCCATGGTTCAAAGAATGATGAATGAGGGCCAGATAGAATTCTATCATGAGATCACACCTGCTGCTGAATCTATCAATATGATAGGAGATGAAACCATACCCCCATCTTACGGGAGAAATCGACCCCTCATTCTTTACGACAAGTCAAGTCCTAAGGTCAGTTCTTCGACACCTAACCAAAGTTGGTTGTAGAAGTACCAAGACATTCCTGTATAAGAGGAACAAAGCTATTTCATTGAAATACGAGAAACAGGTAGTGATGATCGAAGAACTAACTCCTTTAACTGCGCAATGGAACTATTAAGAGTTAGCCATCTAACTTGTAGCGGTAAGTGTTACGCTTCCCTAGCTTAAGCAAAACAAAAGGTTGATGCATCTCTAAGCACCAGTACCATTCAGGCCCAAGCAAAGAATTTTGAGCTTGAAAAGGTTAAGGAAGCTGTGAACGAAAGAGAAGCATAGAGTTTCTCAAGTTCATCAAGCATAGTGAATACTACATTGTAGATCAGATAACTAAACAACTCACCAAGATTTTTGGGCTATCTCTATTTTTTTAATTTAAAGGCCCATCAAAATGCATTACTGAAGGTGCTAAATAAAGCATATGCGCCCTCGGACGTCTTTGTCGACAAGTTGGATCGGTTGGTGAACAACATCATGGCCGATAATTATATTTCCTTCACTGATGATGAGATCCCACCCGGAGGCAGGGGCAGTTATAAAGCTCTGCAAATCATTACCCATTGTAAGGGGTGCATTTTGCCCAAAGTTCTTATAGACAATGGGTTGGTCCTTAATGTCATGTGTATGACTACATTAAGCAAACTCCTTATAGATTAGTATAACATCAAAAGTAGCCATGCCTTAGTTCAAGCTTTTAATGGAACGTGTCATAGAGTAATTGAATATCATAATCTAGCTCCAGATAGGCCCATGTACATATGAAGTGGACTTTCAAGTTATGGATATTAATCCTTCTTACAACTACCTATTAGGAAGGCCATGTATGCACTCCGCCAGAGCTATCCCATTCACTCTCCATTAGAAACTCAAATTTATGATAGATGACAAAGTAGTCACCATCGGAGCTGAAGAAGAAATGATTGCCACTGCTTTCATCAAGAATATCTACATAGAGCCTAATGAAAATGCACCGGATTCACAATTCCAATCCTTTGTGTTCGTTAATATAGCATTTATGGGAGAAAGATTACCAATAGTCAAACCCTATCTATGAAAGAGTACCCACTCGGGTTTAAAAATGACTGTTAGCAAAGGTTCCCGTGTGAAAAAAGGTCTAGGCAAAAACTTATAGGGGATGGCCTGAGCCTTACAGGTCACCACTCAAGTCAAGAAAAGAGGTTTAGGACTTAAGGCCAATGCGCACTCAAGAAGCGGCAAGAAAATAAGACCTGTAACCAAGAGACGACACAGTCATTAGGTCGAGAAGGGGAGTTGAAGCTGACAATGTTTCCATCTCTCCATTAGATATTTCATTTGGGAGGATGAATTAATCCAAAGATGACCTTGAGAGCCTAACCAAGGATTATGTAACACTTAAAAATGCTAACAAGTCCCGACGTATTAGCAAGACATCAGTTGAATGGGAAGTGAAAGTCACCACTCTCAATCGCGACTTGGATTAGCAAAAGGAGGAAGTCAAAATTAATGAAGAAAAGTTCACAAGGGCATGTGCTCTTACTCCCACCTACCAATGAAAGAATCAAAAACTCGAGGCCCAAATGTGAGATGCAAGAGCCACTAGGGTTGAAAATAAAGCTCTCATTCACAGAATCTGGGAGTTAGAATAGTCTCTTCAGGATCATCAAGGTCATATCAATAAACTAATAAGGGCTTCTGAGCAACGCGAACTAGATTGGCAAGTGAAAATCGAGCAAGCATGTCTGAACTATCAAGAACAACATTAGCGCCTCAATCAACAAGTTTATATTGGCTCAATGAGAGGCGGATAACATGATTGAAGTAGCTGGGTGCATAAAGTGGGACATCACACTCTTGGAGATTGTGAGCAATGACTTTTGGGTTTTCTTGATTGTGTGATTACACAATGTAATCATGTTAGATACTTTCAGATGTAATCATGTCATAAAAGAAAAAAACCCTTTTGTGACTTTATGAATGATGTTATTGACAAAGCTGTTCCAAGTATCGTCTCTAATGCATATGCACATTTAATTTCATCATTTTTCATTGCACTTGCATTAATCATTCATTATCTTAACTCAGCATTGCATCGTAAATGCTCATCAACAAATCCATTTAAAAAAAATACAATATAGGAATTGGGCTATAAAAGTGCAAGGGATTTCGAGATCAATCAGGAACATGGAACCTTACATCACGCATCGCTACAACACATGACACCGTAAGTAAATCATGGAAAGTGATCGTGAAGCTCCTATTGAGCGACTTGAGCTAATGGTCAAGGAATCACAAGACTAAATGCTTCATCAGCAATAGAAAATGCAAAATCAAATTGTAAAACTCATGGAACTAATAACTGCCTATGTTAAAGAAAAAAGGCAAGCCAGCACTGCTGAAACAAGGAATGATCCTTATATTGTTGAAAATCCCCTTGTCAATAATCCAGAACCTGCCCAAAGGGAAACTAGACAAGAACAACAGCTTGTTCCTACACCTACTGCTCAAGCTTCATCGATTATCTACCTTAATCCTCTTGCGGCAAGTTAATTTATTCTCGGTACTCAAAAGGTGAATGCAAAAGTCTCATTAGCAGACCCGATAACCCTTGATCATGAGGAATCAGAGAAAATAAAAGGTCAAAAGTCCACCATGATGGCGGCAGATGTGAACAAATTCTAACTAATAAAAAAATGCCTCAAGCTATCGAGGGGAGTGATAAGTTCAGAGCTCTTGATGCACAATCACTGTTTTTGGTGCCCAAGCTTATTATTCCCCCAAAGTTCAAAGTTCTAGAGTTTGAAAAGTTCCATGGAACCATCGACCCTTCTATCCATGTTTGAATGTACTTATGAAAGATGGCCGAGTACGAGTAAGATGAAAAGCTCTTCATCCATTGCGTTTAGCACAGCATCACTAGGGCAGCAGCTCGATGGTATATTGAGCTAGACAACGTGAAAATCTAATAATGGGCTGATTTGGCTAAGACCTTTTTGAATCAATACTAGCATGTGTCAGATTGGGCACTGGGTTAACTTTCTTTGATGAGTATTAACAAAAAATCCACTGAAAGCTTTAGGCAATATGCCTAAAGGTGGAGAGAGGAAACAACCTTAGTCAAGCCTTCCCTTACAAAAAAAGAGATGACAGTCACTTTCATCCATACTTTACGTGCTCTTTATTACAGGAAGCTCATAGGAAATGTCACCAAGAAATTCACTGACCTAGTCCTCTCTGGAAAAATGATTGACGTAACCATTAAGAGTTGTAGAATGTCAGCCAGGGAAATGTCTGGATCAAGCAAAAAGCCTATAGCCAATAAAAAGAAGGAAAGAGAGGCCCATGCTATAAGTTATGCTAGCTCATCACAGCCGAAACAATGTCAAATGCCTGACCCTCACTAACCCAAGCACACTATATTCTCGCCCTATCACCATACCCCCTTAGCCAATTAATGCCATAACCTACAACCCATCCTTTGCAATCGCATCCAATCCATCATAAAGCTACCTTCCACAAGGTCACCAAAACACCAATCGAGCAACTAATAATGCATCTGGCAATTGAGGTGCAAATCAACAAAGATAACATTTTGATCCCATCCCTATGACCTATAAGGAGCTCCACCAAACCTTGCTCCAAAATCATTTAATGGCTCTGATCTATGGCCTAGAGAAGAAGCTGCCATACCTGCCATGGTACAACCCTAACACCCACTATGAATACCATGCTGTGGCAGTGGGGCATGACATTGAGAACTGCATATCTTTCAAACGAAATGTGCAAAATCTAATTAACTCAAAAGTCTTGCAGTTTAGGATGAACCAAGGACCAAATATTGCTGCCAATCTTTTACGAAAGCATACTGAGCCAGCTACATACATGATCGACATTAAGAATAAACATGAAGTAAGGGTAAGCATAGAGGATGTAAGAATGCCAATGTTCTTGGTTTGGCAAACATTGATTCAGGTTGGGTTGCTCAATGCAACAGATAAATTAGAGGATAATCCTGACAACTTCTATGATTTCCATACAGTTGTAGATCATACCCTGTAAACATGCAAGGAGTTTAGGTCTATGGTTCAAAAAATGATGAATGAAGGCCAGATAAAATTCTATCATGAGATCACACCTACTGCTGAATCCATCAATATGATAGGAGATAAAACCATGCCCCCATCTTACGAGAGAAATCGACCCCTCATTCTTTATGGCAAGTTAAGTTTGAAGGTCAGTTCTTTGACACCTACACCAAAGTTGGTTGTAGAAGTACCTAAGACATTCCCGTATAAAAGCAACAAAGCTGTTTCTTAGAAATACGAGAATCAGGTAGTGATGATCGAAGAACTAACTCTTTTAACTGCTACAATGGAACTACTGAGAGTTAGTCATCTAACTCGCAGCGGTAGGTGTTACGCTCCCCCAGCTTAAGCAAAACAGAAGGTTTATGCATCTCCAAGCACCAGTACCATTCAGGCCCAAGCAAAGAATTTTGAGCCTGAAAAAGTAAAGAAAGTTGTGAACGAAAGAGAAGCACAGAGTTTCTCAAGTTCATCAAGCACAGTGAATACTACATTGTGGATCAGATAAGCAAACAACTCGCCAAGATTTTTGTGCTATCTCTGTTTCTTAATTTAGAGGCCCATCGAAATGCATTACTGAAGGCGCTAAATGAAGCATATGTGCCCTCGAATGTCCTCATGGACAAGTTGGATCGGTTGGTGAACAACATCATGGTCGATAATTATATTTCCTTCATTAATGATGAGATCCCACCTAGAGGTAGGGGCAGTTATAAAGCTCTGCAAATCACTACCCATTGTAAGGGACGCATTTTGCCCAAAGTACTTATAGACAATGGGTCGGCCCTTAATGTTATGCCTATGACTACATTAAGCAAACTCCTATAGATTAGTCTAACATCAAGAGTAGCCATGCCATAGTTTAAACTTTTGATGGAACGTGTCGCAGAGTAATTAACTATCATAATCCAGCTCTAGATAGGCTCATGTACATATGAAGTGGACTTTCATGTTATGGATATTAATCCTTCTTACAATTGCCTATTAGGAAGGCCATGGATGCACTCCGCCAGAGCTGTCCCATCCCCTCTCCATCAGAAACTCAAATTTATGATAGATGACAAAGTAGTCACCATCGGAGCTGAAGAAGAAATGAAGCCTAATGAAGATGCACCGGATTCATAGTTCTAATCCTTTAAGTTCGTTAATACAGCATTTATGGGAGAAGGATTGCCAATAGTCAAACCCCATCTATCAAAGAGTACCCATTCGGGTTTAAAAATGACTGTTAGCAAAGGTTCTCGTGCCAAAAAAGGGCTTGGCAAAAACTTACAGGGGATGGCCTGAGCCTTACAAATCACCACTCAAGTCAACAAAAAAGGTTTAGGATTTAAGGCCAATGCACACTCAAGAAAGCGGCAAGAAAATAAGACCTGTAACCAATAGATAACACGATCATTAGGTCGAGAAGGAGAGTCGAACCCGACAATGTTTCCATCTCTCCATGTGATATTTCATTTGGAAGGACGAATTGATCCAAAGATGACCTTGAGAGCCTAACCAAGGATTATGTGACACTTAAAAATGCAAACAAGTCCCAACGTATTAGCAAGACATTAGTTGAATGGGAAGCGCAAGTCACCATTCTTAATCACGACTTGAATTGGCAAAAAGAGGAAGTTAAAATTAATAAAGAAAAGTTCACGAGGGCACGTGCTTTTGCTTCCACCTACCAATGAAAGAATCAAAGACTCGAGGCCCAAATGCGAGATGCAAGAGCCACTAGGGTTGAAAATAAAGCTCTCATTCACAGAATCTAAGAGTTAAAATAGTCTCTTCAGGATCATCAAGGTCATATCAATAAACTAATAAGGGCTTCTGAGCAACACGAACTAGATTGGCAAGTGAAAATCGAGCAAGCATGTCTGAACTACCAAGAACAACATCAGCGCCTCACTCAACAAGTTTAGATGGCTCAATGAGAGGCGAATAACATGATTGAAGTAGCTGGGTGCATAAAGTGGGACATCACACTCTTGGAGATTGTAAGCAATGACTTTTGGGTTTTCTTGATTGTGTGATTACACAATGTAATCATGTTTGATACTTTCAGATGTAATCATATTATAAAAGAAAAAAAACCCTTTTGTGACTCTATGAATGATGTTATTGACAAAGCTGTTCCGAGTATCAATTGTCTCTAATGCATATGCACATTTAATTTCACCATTTTTCATTGCACTTGCATCAATTATTCATTATCTTAACTCAGCATTGCATCGTAAATGCTCATTAATAAATCCATTTAAAAAAAGTCTAATACCGGAATTGGGCTATAAAAGTGCAAGGGATTTCGAGATCAATCAGGAACATAGAACCTTACATCACGCATTGCTACAACACACGACACCGTAAGCAAATCATGGAGAGTGATCATGGAGCTCCTATCGAACGACTTAAGCTAATGGTCAAGGAATCACAAGACCAAATGCTTCATCAGCAATACAAAATGCAAAATCAAATTGTAAAACTCATGGAACTAATGACTGCCTCTATTAATGAAAAGAAGCAAGCTAGCACTACTGAAACAAGGAATGATCTTTCTATTATTGAAAGTCCCCTTGTCAATAATCCAAAACCTACCCAAAGGGAAACTAGACAAGAACAATGGCCTGTTCCTACACCTACTACTTAAGCTTCACCGGTTATCTACCTTAATCCTCTTACGGCAAGTTAATTTATTTTTGGCACTTAAGGGGTGAATGCAAAAGTCTCATCAGCAGATCCGATAACCCTTGATCATCAGGAATCAAAGAAAATAGAAGGTCAAAAGTCCATCATGATGGCGGCAGAAGTGAACAAATTCTAACTAATAGAAAAATGCCTCAAGCTATCGAGGGGAGTGATAAGTTCAAAGCTCTTGATGCATAATCACTGTCTTTGGTGTCCAAGCTTGTTATTCCCCCAAAGTTTAAAGTTCTAGAGTTTGAAAAGTTCTATGGAACCACCGACCCTTCTATCCATGTTTGAATGTACCAATGAAAGATGGCTGAGTACTAGCAAGATGAAAAGCTCCCCATCCATTACTTTTAGCACAGCCTCATTAGGGCAGCAGCTTGATGGCATATTGAGCTAGACAACATGAAAATCTAATAATAGGCTGATTTGGCTAAGACCTTTTTGAATCAATACTAGCATGTGTCGGATTGGGTACCGGATTAATTTTCTTTGATGAATTTTAAGAAAAAATCCACTGAAAGCTTTAAGCAATATGCCCAAAGGTGGAGAGAGGAAACAGCCCTAGTCTAGCCTCCCCTTACAAAAAAAGAGATGACAGTCACTTTCATCCACACTTTACGTGCTCTTTATTACAAAAAGGTTATAGGAAATGCCACTAAGAAATTCACTGACCTAGTCCCCTTTGGATGATTAACATAGCCATTAAGAGTTGTAGAATGTCAGCCAGGGAAATGTCTGGATCAAGGAAAAAGCCTATGGCTCATGAAAAGAAGGAAAGAGAGGTCCATGCTATAAGTTATGCCAGCTCATCTCAGTCGCAATGATGTCAAATGCCTGACCCTCACTAACCCAAGCACACTGTATTCTCGCCCTATCACCATACACCCTTAGCCAATTAATGCCATAACCTACAACCCATCTTTTGCAATCCCATCCAACCCACCATAAAGCTACCCTCCACAAGGTCACCAAAGTACCAATCGAGCAACAAATAATGCATCTGTCAATTGAGGTGCAAATAAACAAAGACAACATTTTGGTCCCATCCCTATGACCTATAAGAAGCTTTACCAAGCCTTACTCTAAATCACTTAGTGGCTCTGATCTATCGCCTAAAGAAGAAGCTGCCATACCCGCCATGGTACAACCCTAACACCCACTATGAATACCATGCTGGGGCAGCGGGGCATGACATTGAGAACTGTATATCTTTCAAATGAAATATACAAAATCTAATTGACTCAAAAGTCTTGCAGTTTGGGATGAACCAGGGACCAAATATTATAGCCAATCTTTTACGAAACCATATTGAGCCAGCTACAAACATGATCGACATTGAGAATAAACATGAAGTAAGGGCAAGCATAGAGGATGTAAGGATGCCAATGTTCTTGGTCTGGCAAACATTGATTCAGGTTGGGTTGCTCAATGTAACAGACAAATTGGAGGATAATCCTGATAGCTTCTATGACTTCCATACAGTTGTAGGTCATACCCTGCAAACATGCAAGGAGTTTAGGTCCATGGTTTAAAGAATGATGAATGAAGGCCAGATAGAATTCTATCATGAGATCACACCTGCTGCTAAATCTATCAATATGATAGGAGATGAAGCCATGCCCCCATTTTACAGGAAAAGTCGACCTTCATTCTTTATAGCAAGTCAAGTCCCAAGGTCAATTCTTCGACACCTACACCAAAGTTAGTTGTAGAAGTACCTAAGCCATTCCCGTATAAGAGCAACAAAGCTGTTTCATGGAAATACGAGAATCAGGTAGTGATGATCAAAGAACTAACTCCCTTAACTGTTGCAATGGAACTATTAAGAGTTAGTCATCTAACTCGTAGCGGTAGGTGTTACGCTCCCCCAGCTCAAGCAAAATAAAAGATTGATGCATCTCTAAGCACCAGTACCACTCAGGCCCAAGCAAAGAATTTTGAGCCTGAAAAAGTCAAGGAAGCTGTGAATGAAATAGAAGCACAGAGTTTTTCAAGTGCCTTAAGCACAGTGAATACTATATTATGAATCAGATAAGCAAACAACTCGCGACGATTTTTGTGCTATCTCTATTTCTTAATTTAGAGGCCTATCGAAATGAATTACTGAAGGCGCTAAATGAAGTATATGTGCCCTCGGACGTCCTTATGGACAAGTTGGATCGGTTAGAGAATAACATCATGGTCGATAATTATATTTCCTTCGCTGATGATGAGATCCCACTCGAAGGCAGGGACAGTTATAAAGCTTTGCAAATCATTACCCATTGTAAGGGATGCATTGTGCCCAAAGTACTTACAGACAATGGGTCGGCCCTTAATGTTATGCCTATGACTACATTAAACAAACTCCCTGTTGATCAGTCTTACATCAAAAGCAGCCATACCATAGTCTGAGCTTTTAATGGAATGTGTCATGGAGTAATTGGAAATATCACAATCCAGCTTTAGATAGCCCTATGTACATATGAAGTGGACTTTCAAGTTATGGATATTATTCCTTCATATAGTTGCAGATTAAGAAGGCCATGGACACACTCCGCTAGAGCCGTCCCATCCTCTCTTCATCAGAAGCTCAAATTTGTAATAGACGATAAAGTTGTCACCATTAAAGTTGAAGAGGAAACGATCGCCACTATTTTCACTACGGACATCTACATAGAGCCTAATGAAGATGCACTGAATTCATTGTTTCAATCCTTTAAGTTCTTTAATGTGACATTTATGAGAGAAAAATTGCTAATAGTCAAACCTTATCTGTCAAAGAGTACCCACTTGAGTTTAAAAATGATTGTTAGTAAAGGTTCTCGTGCTGAAACAGGGTTTAGGAAAAGTTTACAAGGATGGCTCGAGACTCAAGCCAACAAAAGAGGTTTTGGATTTAACGCCAATGCACGTTCAAGAAAGCAATAAGAAAAGAGGACCTACAACTAGGAGATGACACGGTCATTCGATTAAGAAAAAGAGTCAAAGCTAACAATGTTTCCATCTCTCCATGAGATATTTCGTTCGGGAGGATGAATTGATCTAAGCCAATTAGAAGAGAAAAGGTTAAAGATGTCTTGGTCATCCTAAATAGGGCATTTAATAGCCTATATCTCTAAGATACTAAGCCATAAAATTTATGTTCTTCCACTAAGACCTGATTTTAATGATGGGATCATGGCGAAAGCCTCTACACTTTTTGTGTCACATTCATGCAATGTTAAGAAATGAAAACCTACCTGTCCTTGCCCAAGGGTAGATGGGTGTCCAATGTTAGGGGCATTTTTATCAAACATTATCAATGAATGACTTTTGCCTATATCATTCCATATTGTGTATCACTTTTCAACCTTTTCGTCTCCGTTGCTCTTTTACCTTCATTTTTATCCAAATCCCTTAGTTATGTGTCTGCCTTTTGCAATGTTTATTTCTTTGCCCTTTCAGGTGTCCTAACTATAGTGACATGGATGTGCTTGATGGGTCTTTGAAGATCGATTTTGAAGAGTCAATTGGCGCTAGTGAAGTCGATCATGAAGAAGATTTTGAAGAAAGCTTTGTACTACTAGACTCCTTACGATTAGTTGAGCAAGAGGAGAAGCAGATCATGCCCCATAAAGACCCAACGAAAGTAATAAATCTAGGTACTTAAGAGGATCGAAAGGAGGTTAAAATTGAAAACTTAATAACATCGACAACTAGGACCAAGCTGATAGACCTACTCCAGGAATATCGAGATGTATTCGCTTGGTTATACCAAGACAGGCCAAGACTGGACACTGATATAGTGGTCCATAAGCTTCCCATCAAGCCTGGATGCAAACCAATTCGATAAAAGTTAAGGAGGCTGAAGTCGAAAATGCTCTTCAAAATTAAAGAAGAAGTCAAGAAGTAGTTTCGTGTAGGGTTTATTAGAGTAGCCCAATATCCAAAATGGGTTGCCAATATAGTCCCAATCCCAAATAAAGATGGCAAAGATGAATATATGTTGATTATTAGGATTTGAATCGAGCTAGTCATAAGGATAACTTCACATTTCCCTATATAGACACTTTGGTAGACAACACGACCAAGAATTCGTTGTTCTCTTTCATGGATGGATTCTCAAGCTACAACCAGATCAAGATGGCACCTGAAGACATGGAGAAAATAACTTACATAACCATGTGGGGCGCATTTTGCTATAATGTCATGCCCTTTGGAATAAAAAATGCTAAGGCAACCTATCAGCGGGCCATGGTAGCCCTATTCCATGACATAATGCATAAAGAAATTAAGGTTTAAATTAATGGCAAGATCTCCAAGTCAACAAAAGAGGATGAGCATGTCACAGACTTTCACAGACTTTTTGAACAGCTACAAAAATTTCAACTTAAATTGAATCTTACCAAATGTACCTTTGGAGCCACTTCGGGTAAGTTTTTGGGCTTTATAGTTAACAAAAAAGGGATTGAAGTTGACTCGAACAAAATCAAAGCCATTCAGATATGCCACCACCTTAAACCCAAAAAAAAAGAGAGAAGCCTTTTAGAGAGACTGAACTACATTGCTAGATTCATATCCCAGCTCACTGACAAATGTGACCCCATCTTTCGGCTCCTTCACAAACAAAATCTAGGAGAATGGAATGAGGCATGTCAAAAAGCCTTTGATAAAGTTAAACATAATCTGTCAAGCCCGCTAGTGTTGGTACTGTCGATGCCTGGTCGACCTTTAATCTTTTACTTAGCAGTCTTTGATAAGTCTATTGGTTATGTATTAGGACAGCATGATGAGTCAAGAAAAAAGGAACAAGCAATCTACTACTTAAGGAAAAAGTTCATAGAATGCGAATGCAATTACTCCGCAGTCGAGAAATTATGCTATGCTTTAGTGTGGACAGCCAAAAGACTCAAGCAGTACATGCTATATCATACCACATGTTTGATTGCAAGATTCGATCCTATCAAGTATCTATGCGAAGCCCCTGCAATATTAGGAAGGCTAGCTAGATGGCAAGTCCTGCTTTTTAAATAAGACATTGCCTATGGCAATCAAAAGGCCATCAAGGGCAGTACGATAATTGACTTTTTAGTAAGTCGAGTGGCAAATGACTATGAACCCTTAAGTTTTGACTTCCCAGATGAAGATCTAATGTGCTTTTCTAAAGATGAAGATGTCGTCAACCAAGATCAATCTTGGAATATTTATTTTGATGGAGCGTCAAATGCTCAGGACATGGAATTGGGGCAATATTCACGTCACCCGATGGGTGTCATTATCCATTCACAGCAAGGCTAAATTTTAACTGCACGAATACTATCGCAAATATAAAGCATGTGTCATGGGGCTTCAAGCAGCCATTGAAAGGAATGTCAGGATATTACAAGTGTTTGGTGATTCGACCCTAGTCATCTACCAATTAAAAAGAGAGTGGCAAACTCGTCATGCCAAGCTGATGTAGTATGGGAAGCTGATAGCAAAGCTCAAGAAAGAATTTGATGATATTAGTTTTTGACATTTACCTCAAGAAAAGAACCAAATAGCTGATGCTTTGGCTACTTTATCATCCATGTTTAAAGTCAACCATAAGTCAGATGTTGCTCCCATCCAAATGAGCATCTACACAACTCCGGTTTATTGTCAGAGTGTCGAAAGAGAGAAGGATGGCCTGCCATGGTGCTATGACAACTTTTGTTACATCAAGGATCATGAAAATCCCAAACATCCAACTGAAACTAATAAAAGGACTATTATAAGGCTAGCTATAGGATTCATTCTCAATGGAAAAATCCTATACAAAAGGAGTCACAATCAAGTATTGCTTAGATGCATTGACACTTCTGAAACCAAAAAGATCCTAGAAGAAGTTCATGAAGGGCTTTGTGGCACACATGCTAATGGACATCAAATGGCCTAGCAAATCATGAGAGCAGGTTATTACTAGTTCACCTTCAAAAGAGACTACATCAATTATGCTTGAAAATGCCATAAGTGTCAAATGTATGCTAACAAGATCCATGTCCCTCTGGCGCCACTTCACGTCATGATGGCCCTATGGCCTTTCTCTATGTGGGGCATGGATGTGATTGGGCTAATCACCTTCAAAGCTTCTAATGGACATCATTTATCTTAGTAGCAATCTACTATTTCACTAAGTGGGTAGAGGCTGCCTTAAATGCTAATGTCTTAGATCGACCATTTATAGGTTTGTCAAGCGAGACATCATCTGTAGATATGCCCTCATAAACCAAATCATCATAGACAACACAAGCAACTTAAACAATAAAATGATGCAAGCAATCTACTCACAGTTCAAGATCCAGCATCATAATTTTGTCCCTTATTGCCCAAAAATGAATGGGGCAGTCAAAGCAGCCAATAAAAATATTAGAAGAATAGTTGAGAAAATGGCTGAGACTTACAAAGACTGGCATGAAAAGCTATTTTTTGCACTTTACGCCTATCAAACCTCAGTTCGCACTTCTATAGGTGCTACCCTATTTTCTCTTGTGTATAGATGGAAGCTGTATTGCTTATCGAAGTTGAGATCCCTTCTTTTAGAGTCTTGAGGGAAACCAAACTTGATGAAGCCGAATGGGTCAAGAACATATATGACCAGCTTAACCTTATCATAGAAAAATGTATGAAGGCCATCTGCCATGGTCAAATGTATCAAAGACGTATGATCAAAGCCCATGACAAAAAGATGCGTCCATGATAATTTCACCCAGGTGAATTGGTACTGAATAAGATCCTCCCAATTCACAAAGATGCACGGGGCAAGTGGACCCCTAATTGGGAAAGACTGTATGTCATGAGGTAAGCCTTCTTTAGAGAGGCTCTAATCTTGTCAAAAATGGACAGTAATGTCTTGCCCAACCTAGTCAACTCAGTTGCTGTTAAGAAATATTATACGTAAAAGGCAAAAACCTAAACAGGCGTCTTTAAAAAATAAAAAACAAACAAAAAAATAAAAAATAAAAAATAAAAAAAAAAGAGAAAAAACAAACAAAAGAAAACAAAAAGGGGTCTAGATGAAAATCCAAAAAGGGTATCTGGGCAACCAACCTAACTACAGTTGAAAACCTACAAGGGTAAGTTGAAAGGATTAATTTTGATGGGGCATGAATCGAGAACACCCACAGGTATGCAAAGCAATCCTAAAGATATTTCAAAGATCAGCTCATGCTAGGCACATTCATTGTTTGAGAAAGATTCTGAAAAGCACTTAAAGAACATCCATCTCATGTTTGTCAAGGAATCTTTCACCCAAAAGATCATCTTTTTGGCTACCTTATCAATTGCTTGTTAAGTAGTACATCAACTTATGCCTCTTTGTTGTCATAAATAAATATTGCCTTGTTTCTTTTAAACCCTGTACAATTCATATTGCACTTGTCATTTAACTAATAATGTTTGATAATTAACTAAAATATGCATCAGGGCATCTTGATATTACATCAAAAGGAAAAGAAAAGCACAAGGAATTCTGCTTATGCCTTGATCGTCAAGATCGTGCACCTTTCGCGTTCAAACACCCGTTCAGCATGACCATACACTAAACCATTTCTTACTTTCACAAGCCACATCTTAAGAAAAACCATTTTAATTTAGCCAAAAATTGACCCATGCATTATCTCAGAATCCTATCATAACCAGAGACATCAACCTAATCAGGCAAATAGTCTCCAAATTATTGACAATGCTTTCCATTTGTCAGGAAATAATTAAGCCTTCTGAATCGAGAAATGCAATAGTCAAGTTCTTGAGACTAAATCTTTGGTCATATCTTCAATGGAGCTAGGGCAAACTACAATCCCTAGTAGGATGAGGAAAATTCTAGTCCATGGTAGCAACAAAGATGAATCACCATCCCTTTTAGAGTCTGAATGATGTACAAGGAGAAATATAACTATCTCCCATATTAGACTTCACATCATGCAATCATGATAGCATTCGTATCAAGCACTCATATTACCATCATACATCATTTTTACAATATCACTTTCTACTCAAGTTTGCTGAACCTCAAAGGAATTCTTGGTAAGAACTTTAAGCTTTGCAAACCAAGTGTCATTCAGGTAAGGTCATTTTCTTCTCATCACTTTATGTCAAAACCCTTTTTATCAAGCAACTACTGTCAAATGGCCAATGTCAAAAAATTGTTGTCTAGAAACTATCATAAAAAAAAACTTTTATCGAGAACATTCATCAGAAGCGTTGGCATGAACTAGTGCCAAAACCTTTTTCAACAAAAAATTTTGTCATGAACTTCTATTAAGAAAAGCTGGTATTTGAAGTTTTATTAAAAAAAAGTTTTCAGCATCCTTTTAAAGCCCATAAATCAGTGGCACCTTTTTAAAGCCCACAAGTCGTGGCACCTTTAGAAGCCCACAAGTCAGTGGCAACACTTTAAAGCCCACAAGCCAGTGGCACCCTTTTGAAAGCCCAGAAGTTAGTGGCACCGTTTTAAAGCCCACAAGTTGTGGCACCCTCTTTAAAGCCCACAAGTTATGGCACCTTCTTAAAGCCCACAAGTTGTGGCACCTTCTTAAAGCCCATAAATTGTGACACCTTTTCAAGCCCATAAGTCATGGCACCCTTCTTCAAGCCCACAAATTAGTGGCATTTTTTTAAAGCCTACAGTTGTGGCACCTCTTTAAACCCATATCATGGTACCCTTTTAAAGCCTACAAGTTAGTGGCACCTTTTCAAAGCCCACATATTATGGCACCCTTTTCAAAGCCTATATAAGCTGGTGGCACCCAAGTCTAAGTCAAAGCCCACACAAGCTGGTGGCACCCAAGTCTAAGTTAAAGCCTGCATGAGCAGACAGCACCTAAGTCAAAGCCCATACAAGCTGCTAGGACCCAAGTCTAAGTTAAAAGCTCGCACAAGCTGGTAGCACTTGAATCAAAGCCCACACGAGCTGGTGGCACTCAAGTTTAAGTCAAAGTTCATATAAGTTGATGGTGCTTATAAAAATCCACGATACTGTATACCTATCTAAAGGGGTAAAGCCTTAGAAAACCTAACACCCTAGTGTTCTGAGGAGCATCAGTTTATCTCAAACAAAATAGTGTCTATTTATCTTTGCCCTATTCCTAATTCTCAGTAGTAGTCAAAGAGGGGCAGCTATAGACACTTTATTTTGTCCGAGCTAATTTTTAGCAATCTAAAGCATAGACGCAAGAGGGGGCGATGATTGCCGGGTGACTTTGAGGAGGTCAAGGAGGCCTAGGGATTATATTAAAGGTAAATACAAAGATATGGCATGAAATGACGTAGTTCAAGGCATTCAGGGACAAAAGGTATGAGAAACTTCACAATTTTACTTCAATCTATCGATACAAGGTTCTCATGTATCGATACAATGCTCTAATGTGCCAAAATTTTGAAATATCCCGTTTATATCGATACAACATGTAGATGTATCCATACATAAGCCTTTGTATCGATACAGGTCCTTGTGTATCAATACTAGGCGATGCTAGGACCAAGACATGCATTTTGTAAAGAAATATATCGATACATATCAACATGTATTGAAATAGTGGTTCATAGTATCGATACAATGAACATTGTATCGATACAATGCTCATTGTATCGATACAATGCTCATTGTATCGATACCACCAAGGTTTCTGGACCAAATGTATCAATACATTATGCAATGTATCGATACATGCAGGCTATTTTCATGGTTTAGGTACTTTTGACTCGTCCACCATTATCCAAAACTTGATTTTAACTTGTTTCTTTACACTAGGAAAGATTAAAACACATTTCAAATTATGAATTTAGATTTTTAAATTAATCAAAACATTTTTAAGTCTAAATTGGATCAAAAGGGTCAATGTCATTTGGTCAACTTACTCCTTCATAGTTGTTAGCCAATGTCACCATCAACCACCCTAGTTGCTAGAAAATCATTTTAGCATTTAATCTAACCATCCTATGCCCATCGCATTGGCAGCAAGTTGCTCCCTATAGCCACCTTATAGCCACCATGCTGACATCACTTTGTCCCCCTTGAGAAATTGCTAAAAACACCTCTAATTTGGCTCCAAAAGGCTGGTATAAATAGACCACTACTATCTCAGCAAAAAAAGGTTAGATCCCAGCTCATTTTACACTTCGAAAACACGTTCACACATCAAAGAAATCCAAATCCCGTAGGTCTTCACTTAGCACCTAAAAACAACCCCTAAACATTCACTTTCAACCATTGCACATTCGAAAAATCACCCTCATCCATACCAGAACCAAAACCTTATTGTTTCTTTCTTTTTCTTGCATATTTACAACAAGGAAAATAGGGAAATTCAAGCCATCTCTATAGCTCCAACTGTTCGGCCAAAAATTGAAGTTTGTTGCTATAACTTCTCACTCTATCACTTGCATTTTTTTTTTCAGCATCTTCATCATTTTAGTGAGCTTTCCATGTTTCCATCACCCTCCTAGGATTATCATGCATTATTTTGGTTTTTGGTTGTGGTAGTTTAGGATTTGGATGCTTTGATGCCCCTTTTATGTGCAAAATGCCTTATTTCATCCTTATTAGTTTGATATCTCTTGCTCATGCATTTTATGCCATGTCCATGCATCTTGTTATTCTTAATCCATGTATGAATCATTAGCTTAACACATTTCAAGCACATTTACACATTAACTTTCATGAATCATTGTAATTTTCAGCATTCATAACATTTTCTTGTTAAAGTGCATAACACTTTCTTTGTCTAGGCCATTAGTAAAATTATGTGCCATCCCCATTCATGTTATGTGCCATCCCCTTATATGTTTGTTGTCAAAATGCATGTATGATGGCTGATAAAAACTAATTTTCAAAGCGCCCTAAGCCAAGGATGTTAACCTCAACCAATGAGGATTAGCATGGGCTTAGCATTTTCCTTAAAGCTAGCAAAATATCTTAGGGAAAATTAAGTGTTTCAGATCTAGAATCTTGGTTAAACAACCTCAATTCTTCTGATTTTGAAATTAAAATGGTCTTACAATTATTTCCTAAATGTTTGTGCCTTTGTCTTAAGTCAAAACCTTGAGTGGTATGATCAACGGGCTGGTTCATCATGCCAAACTACTCTAGGGCTGTGCAAATGAGCTTGTGATGCTCATGCCACTCTTTCCCTTCAGTCATCAATGTTCGAATGTCAATGACTCGAGTTTGGACCTGTGGACATAAAAAACTAAGAGATATCCCCCACTTTGCTTTGTCCTCTGTTGGTAGCTGTAGACACCTTATTTTGTCCGGGTTAACTTTTAACAATCTGGAGCATCAACGTAAGAAGGGACGATGATCGCCAGGCGACATTGTATTTTAAGGATGTCAAGAAGGCCTACGGATCATATCAAAGGTAAATACAAAGATGTGGCATCAAAGGACATACTCTGAGGTATCCTAGGGACAAAGGAATCGAGAAAATTCATAATTTTACCTAGGCGTATCGATACATGGTTCTCATGTATCGGTACAATGCTCCAACGCGCCAAAAATTTGAAATGTCCTCATTTGTATCGATACAACATGTAGCCATATCGATACAAAAGCCTCTGTATCGATATAGGAACTCATGTATCAATACTGGACCATGCCAGGACCCAAATATGCATTCTGTACATGAATGTATCGATACAAATCAACTTGTATTAATATAGTAGTTCATGGTATCGATACAATGGTTCATAGTATTGATACAGTGATCCTTGTATCGATACAATGTTCATTGTATCGATACTATCAAGGTTTTTGGCCAAATGTATCGATACATTATGCAATGTATCG
>JBBYHO010507484.1:2013-21063 GCA_038382025.1 Adansonia gregorii | reverse complement strand
GAGTCTTAACCAAAAGATGATCAAGGTGCTACTTCCTTGACACGATCCAAGAACACTTCTACGATGGTGTTTCCTTGAAAAGGTGTGGAAGAATAGCACAATAATGGAGGATGGAAAGTGGCAGAAATGGTGGTTTTTTTTCCCTTTATAGTGGATGGCACTTAGAGAACTAAAGAAAAAGAATTTTCTCTCTGAACTAAACTCACTTCAAAAGTGTTTTGGTTTTATCTCTTTTTTGGTCCACTCCCCTAATGTCTTAGCTGACCCATAAAGGAGATTTTTATCAAATCACACTTCCTTGTTTTGGTGGAAAGTAATCTAATTTGATCAATTTCTTCTTACCCAAAGCTCTATGGCCAAATCTAGTTCATCTCATGGGCATAGGGGTTTCAACAAATGCAACATATATGTGACCAAATTCCAAATTCCATCTAGGTGCATTTTAGGTAAGTTAGCTAAGTTAGGAATCTTTCGAGTTTATTTTACCAAATTAAACTCTTTTGATTTATCTCATAAATGATTTAATTTATCTTATTTAATTATCACATAATTAAATTAAGATAAATAATTAGAAACAATTTTAGGTAATTAAATTATCCTTTCATGAATTTTTTATCTAAGTAAAATTCATAAATTAAATTAAATTAATTTAAATTTAATAATAATCTCATTAATATTAATTATCTAAATAATTAATATTTTGATAAGATTATTGAGAAATTTTGGCTAGGATAGTTTCCACCATGTAATGTCTTAATTCAGACATTATCCATTTAGACATTGTCTATCTCAAATTGTACATAATCTATCTAAATATGGAATGTCTTAATTTAGACATTATTCAAAGAACACAATCTTATCCACTGTTTCTTAGAAAGATAACAAACTTTTAAAAATTTCATAAAATCTAAATTTTTGCCTTAGATTAATTCTTAATTGATTTTTTCAATTAAGTCCTTTGTTTAGTCATCTTTTACTTAATTAAGTCAAACTTAATTAAATCTTGATTTTAATATGATAATATTATCATATTGTGTATGACCCATTAAGTTCCTAAAAAATTGGCAATGAATATAATTAATTTGATTAATCACGTTCATAGATCAAGCGTAAGATCTAGCAACCCATTATGACCACTTAAATGTTAAAAATTTGGTGTGACTTCATTGAAACCTTTGAGTAACCAACCTATCGATTTAATATAGTTTTTTCACCATATATCTCAGAATGAGCATTAGCATGATATAGTGTCTACTCATGTTTTAATCCATCTTTCATCTTGCAACTCAAGGTTAATGATCATAAATCTACGAGGGACGATTCCTCATAATTCATTTTGCTCTGGCTAGAGACTTTAATCTAATTAACCATAGTCGAGATCATTCGAGATATGTCTTCAGTGTCACTTAGAGTGGTGAATCCTCTTTAGATCACTCATCATCTTAAGTATGTTTCATATCATAACCAAAACCATCCTTATTTGGTATCCATCTATTCTGTACCCATTTGTAATGATCTCTAAGTATGATATTTTACATATAAGTTAACCTAGTGTCGTAAGTCTAAGGAATAGTTGCACAACTAGCACATGAAAACATATTTATAGATACTTTAGTGACTAATACCAAATGGAGTTCTTATACAGGTTATGTTTAGTGAATTTCTTTCCGTAAAACAAGCACCCATATGTTATCCCCAAGTATCCTATATACTTTAAATCATGAAACCATTTGCTTGCATTATATGTATAGAGGCTTAGTATAGGCTAGTCTTTAAGCATTGTTAATGCCCTTTCTTAACAATATGATGACTGGGAATAGTTTCAGAAACATGTCTTTGATGCATAAGGAGCTCACAATTGTAACTTTTTATAATTCCTTTTAAAAGCCAATGTTTTGATAAGTTTCATCTAATTAATGTTTGCATGATAGTTAATCACTCCACTAACATGAAGAAAAACTTTTGCCACTATGTTATAGCAACATGCATATAGTTACTTGACTGTGCATCCCATGTCTAATCTAAATGGTTTAAAGGCATACACCATCTGCCACTTGCACTTGAAACATTGTATTGTTTTTAGTGTCTACTAATTAGAGAAATGTTAATTCATTCTTGATAATCTCTATTATCAAGTCATAAAATTGTTTGGATCACAATGAAACCTTAATTCCAATCATATGGCTTCGTTGTCTTACAACTATTGGAATTAACTTAATTAACCTAGTAGCTAACAGCCAAAACCTAATCACTTTCACAAGCCTTAAAGAAGTGATTTGTTTGACGGCTTTCGGATATAAATATGCAATCTCACTAGTTGAAACTTTTTCCAATATTACATCTAAGTATTTATGACTTAGTTTGTCACCTCTTCATTATTAATTATTCATGACCACTCCCATTAATTCTCATGTAGAAGATTTCTTGTGGGGAATTCAATTCTAAGTTAGATTGAATTTAAGTTAATTGTGTTTTATTTAATTAATATGTATAAAATGCATAGACCAAGCTGTAGAACAATTCTACTAAGATTTATTTAGATAAACGAAATTAATAAGAGCATGGCATCCATATGCCAGCAATAACAAACATTTGTTCTCAACACTTATCCTAAATAAATTTCCTAATAATCAACCTAAGTACTAAGATAAAACATCTAATGTTCAAAATAAATCATAAAAGTTACTCATAAACTTTTCAGATTGGTTTGACAAGCTTAATCTTTATTTGTCTTTCTACTTTTCTTTATCATTGGTTCCTACAGGTATGTCAAACATATTTAGTATTAATAATCAAGTATCTCATATTGAAAGAAAGTAAATGAATTTACTAATTCATACCTAAAATGGAAGCTCTTGTCAACTTTTCACCCTTGACAGATTCAAGGTGGCTTTTGCCATTTCTACTGCAATGATCTAGCTTATCGTAGTGATGGTAAGTTTATTGCCTTCCTTAATCTTTAGCCCACCAGTAAGCTATAAACTTTTTAAGCTAGCAGGTATGTCCTATTTTGATTTCTTTTTCTTTTTTGTTTTCTTATAAGTCGAAGTAACCAAATGGATAGCTTTCACATTGGAAGAGATTTTCTTTGCCATTTTCAACATGTTCAATAATTCCCAAAAGGATGTCTTTAAATGGTTCATGTAGAAATTCAGCACAAACTGTAAAAAGCTTGATGGTACAAAAAAGAGAACTAAATCAATGGCCAACTCACCATCCATAAACCAACCTAATGTCCAAATTGTGTGATCCATCTAATCATCTTAAGCACGTGAGTCCTTACAGTAGTACCTTTGACATCTTTATTTGGAATAAATTTTTTGAAATGTCAAATCTCTCAATGCTCTTTTCCTTATTGAACAATTCTTTAAGGTTTAAGATGATTTTTGAAACATCTCTACCCGGTGTTGCTTTTGAAGATCAGGTGACATGCTAGCAATCGTCATATAGCTTGAACTATGTCCTCCTTATGCCTTCTATAGGCATCTTTTTTTTCTTAAAAGCATCAGCTACATGCTCATTGGGTATGGGCTCATCAAGGACATAAGCCTTGTGTTCTTGTGTTAAAAAAGTTTTAACATTGCGAGCCAATCAATAAAATTCAACTTAGTCATCTTGTTAACGTTTGATATGCTATGATGCGACAAATTTGAAGTCATACTTCTTGTTTATATCCCATATGAATTTGGAACATATTTAACTATCAATAACGTATATAAAGTAATCACTTAATTGGGTTTTAATACTAAAATGATTATTCTCATTATTTTTGCGTAATTATAGCCCTTAACTATAATATGAGAAGTTTAATGTTTGAATCTTCCTAATGGGTTAGACATCTCTTTTGTTCTTACATAAGCTTGAGCAACTCAACATATTATGTAAAAACTAATTAAATAAGTAACTTAGTTTACCAATTGCATCTCTATGCAACACCTAAATCAGTTAGGTGCTTACTTTTTACCTAAATACATCTTATGTATTTCTCTTAATCATTGCCTTAAGTGTGATACATCTGAACCATGCATCATTATTTAAGTACGACCTATTATTCATAACTCAAACAGTTTGGGTAGAAGGGACCTTAAATGACTCAATAAATCCCTACAGTCGAAACTTAAGTATTTTGTTATGGACATGAAGGCGTCTTATCATGCTTAGGCATGGGCTTAATATTTTATGATGGACTTTAATTAATTAATTAACTAATTAGGTCTCATTGATTTGATTTGATATCTGTATCTATCAATGTAAAATAAATATAATCATGCAATCTTAAATGGATGGTTATGGACTTTTTCTATGCCTAATTTCCATGAGCCATCTAGAAACTAGTTGGTTATAACCCTAGGATACCATACCAAGTCTTGATAAGCCTCAATATTGTTCTCCTCGTATAATTCTTTATGGCACCCATCTTCCATTTACATTTTGGAAAAAAATCCCTAAACTAACAAAATCCTAAATCTAAAACTATGTAGCTTTCATATACATTTGGAAAAAACCTCGATTTGCATTCAAGGGAAGTTACATGCAGAGAATTTTACAACCCCAAAATGAAAAAAAAATGAGGAAGGGTTTATGGACCGTATTTAAATAATAAATACTATAATGAAAGAATTAACTATACATACACCTAGTCATACTAAAGTCCAAATCCGTAACAATCCATCAAGCTTTAGCAAATTATAGCATAACATTGTATAGCTAATATCACATAGTAATCATATGTATTCAATGTATACATGTATATGAAAAAGTTTGTTACATTTAACAAAACATCTATAAGAATTGGCCAAAAGATTAAATACATTTAACCTAATCCCTAACTTTTAGGAAAGTTGTCTTAAAACGGATATTTACCTAACATTTAGGTGATTCATCTCAACATGGACAAATATTTCATTGCATTCTTTATTGTTTCCTTAATAGACATTTTAAGAATTAATCATGGTAATTCATTTTAATAAACAATTTATAAAAAACTTATTTCCAAGTTTGAATTATGTGTAAAATGTCTGTTTTACGAAACTACGTTGTCTTAAAACCTTTGTAATTTTGTTAAGCCATTCCAAACTTCTAGGAATTTCATCTGTAAGATAATGGCTATCCAACTCAACCAGAATTAACTCCTAGATTTTAGGAATTAGATTCCTAATTTTACATATTTGACTTCCACTGGAAAACTAGTTCCAATAGAAGTCGAACCCTAACGATTAGTGTCCTTGGATAGGCAATCTTCTTGGCCATGTGAATGGCCTTTGATCACCACTTTTGGAGGATGATTAGCGATTATTTTTAGGTGCGGAAACATGCATTGGGTGCTGCGAAAAGACTGATCCATAGCAGCAACTGAAATGGCAACAAATTGCCATTCATAGGCACAGTTTCGTAGTAAAATGAGTGTGGCAATCTTTGCTTTAAATTCCAACAATTAAATCAGTCCAAAAATTGAATCTTATTCAGCTTACTTGCTGTTCTGAGATGCAGCAAATCTGTGGAATGTTTCCGCAAGGATTTCTAGGTGCATTAGTCATAATAAATCCTCCCAAGTTGCCCAAAAATTCTACCTTTGAGATCTTCACACACTTAGGCAAAAATTAGCTTTCTTTGAGTTAAAATAAATGTAAATAATTTAAAATTAATTTTTATACATAATATATTGAAAAAAAAACATATTATAAAATATAAAAAATTAATTTTTATAGCAAAAAATTAAAAAAAATACTTAGCGATTGCATATTAGGTGTGCTATACAACATCAGTTTTCAAAGTTTTGATGTATATTTAACCCAAATCGAATTAAAACAATTTTTATCAATCCAAACAATCTACTAATCATTAAAATACACATCTAGTGTGTTGTCAAGATTTATAAAAATTATTTTACAAAAATTACATGGCTAAATCCTAGAAATTAATGCATACGACATCACAACGTCAATTACCATGAATTAGGCTACATGTACTACACGTAATTTGCAACGTATAGGCTCTGACACCACTTGCAAAAATCAGTATTCTTGGTGAAGTCTCACCTCATGCAATAACAGCATTTAGAGCTTTAAAAAATAACATAAATATGTAGTAAAAACAATAAACACAAAATTAGCAGAGCTTCTCCATAGATCTTTAGAAGGGGTGTAAACATGTAGTATATTAAAAATACAGATTTAATAAAATTAAATCATACATTTTTGGAAAGGATTTCCTAATTCTTAGACATCATAATCTAGACTGAAATCCAACTCGAGTAAACCTAAGGGTGGGCAGCTTGGAGTCTAATCAAATCTACGGGGTCATGAGCACCACACTTGTCTTTCCTCTAATAGTAATCCATACAGATGATAACTTGAGCCTTCTCAAGGATCAACAATTTTCCAATGTTAGCCAGAAAACTCAACGAGTCTTAAACAAAAGATGGTCAGTGTATTTCTTCCTTCATATGATCTAGGAACACTTCCATGATTATTTTTTCTCCAAGAGGTACAGAAGAATCGCACAATAATAGAAGATGGAAGGTGGCAGCAATAAAGGTTTGTTCCCTTTATGCTGGATGACACTTAGAGAACTAGAGAAAAATAATCTTTTCCTTAAACTAAACACACTTTGAAAATGTTTCGGCTTCTATCACTTTTTTCATCCACTTTACTACTGTTCTGGATGAATTCTATTTCTCCAAAAGGAGAGTTTTGATCAAATCACATTCCTTTGGTTTGATTAAACTCTTTCACCAAAAATAACCTAATTTGATCAATTTCTTTATACTTAAAGCTCTATGGTCGAATCTAGCTATAGGCATGGGGGTTTCAGCCAATGCACCATGTATGTGACCAAAATTCCGTGTAGGTGTATTATAGGTAAGTTAGCTAAGTTAGATATCTTTTAAGTTTATTTTACTAAATTAAATTCTTTTAATTTATCTTATAAATCATTTAATTTATCCTAATCATTTTACCTAATTAAATTATTCTTTTATGAATTTTTATCTAAATAAAATTTATAAATTAAATTAAGTTAATTTAAATTTAATAATAATCTCATTAATATTAATTATCTAAGTAATTAATATTTTGATATGATTATTAGGAATTTTAGCTAGGATAATTTCCATCGTGTAGTGTCTTAAATTAGACATTATCCATTTAAACATAATATATCTCAATTTAAACATGATCTATCTAAACATTAATGTTGTAATTTAGACATTATTTGGATAAGATAATCTTATCCAATATGTCTTGAGAAAAAAACAAAGTTTAGAATTTCGAAAAATCTAAATTTTTACTTTAGATTAATGCATAATTGACCTTTTCAATTAAGTCTTCTGTTTAATCATCTTTTATTTAATTAAGTCAAACTTAATTAAATCTTAATTTTAATCCAACAATTTAACCCTATTGTTTGTGACATATTAAGTTCCCAAAATGCTAGCGATGAAAATAATTAATTGATTAATCACGTTCATAGATCAATAGCGAGATTTAGCAACCCATCATGAATAGCCAAATGTTGAAGAGTCGATGTGACCTCATCGAAACCTTTCAGTAACCAACCTATCATTGTAATATAGTTCTTTCAGCATATGTCTCAGAATGAGCATAAGTATGGTACAATGTCTACTCATGCTTTAATCTGTGTTTGATCTTGCAACTTAAAGTTAACAATCATGAATCTACAAAAAATGATTGCTCATAATTCACTTTGCTTTGGCCCAAGACTTCAATGCAATTAACCATAATCAAGATCATTTGAGATATGTCTTCAATGTCACTCGAAGTGGTGGATCCTTTCTGGACCACTCATTCATCTTCAGTATGTTTCATATAATACCCAAAGCTACCTTTGTTTGGTATCCATCTATTTTGGGCCTATTTGCAATGATCTCTATGTATGATATTCCACATACAAGATGACCTAGTATCATAACTCTAAGGACTAGTTACAGGATTGACACATGAAAATATATTCTATAGACACTGACTAATGCTAAATGAAGTTCTCATACAACCCATGTTCAGCAAACTTATTTCCATAAAACAAACACCCATATGCTATCTTAAGTATCCCATATACTTTAACTCATGAGACTAGTTGCATGCATCATATACTTAGAGGCTTAGCATATGCTAGTTTTTGTGCATTGTCAATGCCTTGTCTTGACAATATGATGATCAGGAACAATTTTAAAACATGGCTTTGATGCATAAGGATCTCACAATTCTAACTTTTTATAATTTTTTTGCAAAGTCAATGTGTTTCATGGGCTTTATCCAATTAATGTTTATATGATAGTTAATCATACCAATAACATGACGAAAAACCTTTGTCACTATATTATAGTAACACGTGCATAATTAATTGACTATGTATCCTATATCCAATCCACTTGGTTCTAGGGCATACACCAACACTAGCATCTATGTGTGTATTAGAATGTACGTGTTGCCTATTGTATGCATGCTTATACCTTTAAGTAATTGATGACGCATATCTTTAGCATAAGATAAATTGCATAATATAGAAGAAAATGATTGGCATGTATAAACAATTTAGCTTCCTAAAAAACAAGCATGAGCCAGGCTAACCATGACATATCCAACACACAAAAAAAAACTTAATCCAATAATTTTGCCACTTTATATAACTAATTATTACAAAAAAAAGAACTATAAGAATGATAAAAAAATATTAACGGCATTTATGTTTGAGATACCAATAAAATGTGAAATAAAACAACAAACTTTAGCAAGTGAATTTAATTAAAGAAAATTACTTTTCAGAGTTACTAGCATTTCGGCTAAGAAAATATGTTGCATAATTGGAAAATGGCCTTAGCAGAATCTTTAATTTATAAATATTTGAACTAGCTATTATTATGATGATCCTAGTATTATAACCAATAATTCATCATTAAAAGAGCTAAATAAGCACACACAAAAAAGCACTTAATTCACCAGAAGGAAAAATTTGATCGTTTTAACAGAATATATTGTGGGAGATTATGAAAGAAAAGGTATTATTTGGAGATGAAGAAAGGAAAAAGAACGAAGTAGGTTGAAAGACAATAGCATACACAATATAAGGAAGCGCAAATGGCTAGACAGAAAAATAGACCTAGATAATAGAAGGGTGGTAAGTAAGGCTGATAGAGTTCACGTTGCTGTGCTTTAATTGACCAAAGAAAGATATAAGGTAGTAGGGTTTTTTCATTGTTAGAGAGAAAAAATGAAAAATAAAGGGAAAATAAATAGAGGATTAACTTTGTTTTATAAATTAGTAATGAAAATATGGCCATAAGATTTGTCACAGTAACATCTTTTATTTATTAAAAATAATTCTTCACAAAAATAAGTACATTACTAGAATCTGACACAAATTTGTAACAAAATCTTATCACTATGAGTATTTTCAGTCTGTGTGATGAGATCTTCTTAACAAATATTCTATGCATGGTATAATGGCAAAATTTTGTTAGAGGTTGTTATAAAAAATTTCATTTATAAAAATGTTATTTTTACAAAATAAAAATACTAAGTAAGTTTGTCATAATTTCATTATCAAGTTCTGTCACAGTTTTATGATTTGAGTAATTGTGATAGTAGTTTCCGTCACAGAGTGTTCATGAAAAATTAATTTTAATTTTCTAACTGAATCCCATATCCTCATTTTCAAATACATTAAAGACCTATAATCCTTGTATACTGATAGACAAGTTGACTCACAGATACTTTCCTAATCTTTCTCCCACAAGTAGACATTTAAAGAAATGGCAACTCGTTTGGTTTAGACCAAAAGCAACTTGACTAGGGATGGAGACACTTCTTCCCTTGCCTTATCAGGATAAACCCTTCGATAAATAACATAAGTGAATATAGAGAATACACTAATAGGGGTAATTCGCTAATAGATAGGTGTTTGTAGGCAAAAGCACAAAGGATTTATATATAGAAGGATATTAAGACAAGACTAAGCTATCAAAGCTCTAAAATGTATTTTATGATGGAATATTGATTCGGTGACATTCTTATCATAATTCATTCACTAGTTTTTTTCACAAGAAATAAGTTCTTTTGGGTTTGAATTTGTATATTTGAATATATATTATATTTGTATAATTTGTTGATTTTTGAATAAAGAATTCCTAATGATATTTTTATTTTTTGTGATTTTTCTAATTATTTTGCATATAAAATGACACTTTTGGTAAAAAAAAAAAATAAGAATCATAGAAGGAAAATAAAACTAAAAAACCTAATTGCCATTTGGTAGTTTTGACCATCTTAGCAATGGTATAAGATGATGTGACTTTTGGAAATTGGATGAGAAGTACCTTTACCTGGGAATAAAGATTTCAATTTACTTTACCCTAAGAAAAAACTCATTGAATTGAAGTCTTGTACCACCAAAATGCAAGCCTCAAGCAGCTCTACTATCCTTTTTCTATCTCTTTCAATCCTTTTCTTTTCAATTTCATTACTGACATCTAGATTTATTTAAGCTCATGTTCATCATTTTCTTTAATGCCTTCCCTAACATTATCGTAATAACCTTCTAACTTAATTGCCCTAATACTTCCTTTCAATCCATTTCTGAGCTGCGTGTATATGATCCCAGAGTTCTAACACTAGCAAGTGCAATCTTGTACCTAAAACCTAAGGCTGTTATAGTTGTTTTACATGAATCCCATTTTGGTTAGTTGTAGATTGACTTCATAGTGACCAACACGATTATGAAGGCATCTCCTTTATATCCTCTATCCTATTTGTCATTCTTGATCTATCAATCTTTGATATGGATTGATATAGCACAGGCAAAACTGCATGGGCTTAGTAATGGAGCAACCACTAGTGAATTTTATTATCAGATTATAAAGAAAGTAATTTTAATGTTTTCCTAGTTAGAGTCTATTAGAAAAAGAGGTATAGGAATACCCTTTTTTATTGACAAAAAGGATATCTCACTAATAATTTTTTTATTGTTATTATGCATTTCATTAAGATCAAAGATGTATATATAGGTACACTAGGTGACTAGTTTCATGAACCTAGTTAAACCCATACATGAACCCTAAATAATTCATACTTTTTCACTTCTAGAAAAACTAAAAAATAAATACATATCTAATCACCCTCATTTAAAAGAACTAAAAACATATAAACTTAGACATTTTAGAAACATCAAATTATTATTTCTACTTTATTTGATTTTGTTTAACTGTTCCAAGATTAGTTTGTAATCTTCAAAATTGAGGGGCTTCACAATGACATTCATAGTTTGATCTTAGGTCTTCACATCCTTGAGCTTTACATCCTTTCTTATAATGCACTCTCTAATCAAATGATACTTTGCATTAATATGCTTACATAGATCATGCAATATCGAGTTCTTAGCAAGAGCTTGGGTAAACTTGTTGTCAATGCAAATTTATTTAATCTCTTTTTGTGGCAAGAGAAACTCTTTTAAGAATCTTCTGCGCCAAATGGCATGGCATGTACAAAAGATTGTTGTCAAATATGCAAATTCACAAATAAAATGTTTGATGATAGCTTGTTTCTTAGAACTCCATGTGAAAGTAGAATCACCTATGAAAAATACAAATACAATAGTACTTTTTCTGTCATCTCATGCAACAAAATCCAATAAGTTTAAAGTCATAAAATGAAGAATAAATAACCTAAAATCAAGTGTACCTTTTTAGTAATGAAGAATCCTCTTTATAGCTTTCATGTGAGTTGAGGAGGAGCTTTCATAAAGTGAATCACCACCTAATTACAAACAAAATTGTAAGCCTTCTATTTGTCAATTATCTTAAACTGCCCACCAGATATTTGCAAAGCATAAGATCTTTTTTTTCTCCATCATTAAATTTTGACAATTTTAATCCAAATGCCATAAATGTGTTCATGAGATTGTAATCAGTCGTGTTGAAGTTTTTCAAAACTTTCTTTACATAGCCTTTTTAAGAGAAAAAAATCATAGACGTAAACTCTATATCTGTTATTTCAAATTCATAATTTTTTTTAAACTTTAAAAAATTTTGGGTTATTGCTAATAAAGAAAAGGTCATCCACATAAAAACAAACAAGAAAGATATCACCTTTAGTAAATGCTTTAACATAAAGAGCATACTTATGTTGGTAGTTATTATAATATGACAAGATAAAAATCTTGATATATCATAGCAAACAAAAATAACATGTTCATTTTCGGCCTCAGTCATAAAAATGTATCACTTATCTAACCTTTCTATACCAAAATACGAGATGGCTGGGTTAAAAAGTCATCTGTTATCTTGTTGGGCTGGGTGTACTCAGACATCTTTTAAAACCATTCACTTAAGAGTTATAAAACTCAAGAGAAATAATTTTATGACTCTTTAATCCTTAGATCTATAAGAAATCAGGTTTGAGAGTCAGTTAGATTGTAAATAAAGATAAAGCCCTCTCGTGATGCCCTAAAATTGTACCAGCTAGTCATATGTATCTAAATTTATCTTTTTTTTGGTTTCATTTATTCAAGTATTGAACAATAATCTCCCTTTTATTCATGAAAACAAACTTAAATCCTTGAAAAAGAAAAACATGCATCCCAAGAATTGTATGGAGTACCCATGAAAGCAACCTAATGTTGGTCCGAAACTAGTTTCAATCCATAACATACCTTTAAGCAAAAAATTTTGTAAAAAGGAAAATTTCATGAAAGTATAATGACTCCAAAAATATTTTAAAATCTAGAATCAAATCAAAATTATTTCTAAAATTAGACTCCATTCAAAAAATATTATAAAATAGGACACAATAACTAAATTAAGAAAAAGTAAAACTTTAAAATTAAAGCTAAAAATTAGTTTTTTTTAAAATTATTATTAACTTGAGAACCTTAAAATGAGCCATTAGGAACTTATTTTTGGACATTCCTAGACTTCTAGACTCTTAAAGCAACACCTTTGAATCGATTCCAAAGCATTCAAATGGCTTAAAATAGATAACAATAAAACTCAAAGAAACCTAAAAATACTTGACAGTTTTGACATTTATGTCTTCTAGATTTATTCTAGATTAATTATGAAGAAACTTTTTCTCTGGTTACCATGGTTAAACCCATTCAGATATTGCTTGCTATAGCTATATATAACAATTATAAGATTGGCAAATGGATGTAAAGACTGCATTCCTTAATGAGAATTTGCAAGAAAGGGATACCTAACACAGCCTGATGGGTTACATCCAACTCGAATCTAAATAAAGTGTGTAGAATATGGATGCCCATCTTTGGACTAAAACAAGCATCACAAAGTAAGAACATTAGGTTCAATATATTGGTGAAGCCTTGTAAGCCAATCACTTAAGCTTGTAATACATTAGCATTTAGTGATTTCATGTAAAGAAAAATTAGATTTTATTGATGTTAATGAGGTATTTCTTTATTCAAAAGAAATTATTTGATAATAACTAGTGTATATTATGTAGATAAAACCCATGAAACACATTAGCCTTATAAAGATAGCATGATGAGTTATAATATGAGATCTTTATGCATGAAAGCTATGTTTCTAAAAATGTTCATGGTCATCATATTATCAAGATTGGACATTGGCAATGTACAAAGACTAGCATATGTTAGGCCGCCATGCATTTGATGTATATGACTCTAATCTCATAAGTTAAAGTATAAAGATACTTGGAGATAACATATATGTGATTGTTACATAAAACTAGTTCACTGAACATGACCCACTGTACGAGTTTCTCTTGGTATTTCACTTAAGTATCTTTGGACATATTCTTATTGTCAGTAATATAAGTGGTTCTTAGACTTATGACACTAAGTCACCATATGTAGAGTCTCATACTTAAAAATCATTATGATTGGGTCCACAATAAATATATGCCTACGGTAAGGGGTGTTTAGGTATAACATAAAGCACACTAAAGGTGGATAAGTGGCCCAAAGAGGATTCATCACCCTAAGTGATATAAGGGAACATATCTCACATGTACTTAGCCCGTGTTAGCAGAAAGTCCTTGGCCAAGTTAATACTATTATGGAGTTAACACATAAGGGTTGTAAACTAATATGGAAGGGGTTAAGAGTAGATATTGAACCGTGCTCTTTCTTTTTCTAGGATATATGATGAAAGGATTGATTTACATTGAGATATTGTATAGTAAAGGGCTTGTTAAAACCATATTGACATTCTTTACATGTTGGGTGGCCACAATACATTGATAGAAGCTAATCTTGGTCTATAAATGTAAATATTTTTAATTAGATAACCTATATTCTTTCCAATATGATAGGGCCCATAGAGTCACATACTTAAGGTGATTAGTAAAAATTAAAATGAAACTAGGCTTATTTACCTAATAAAAGTAAAATTTACTTAGTCTCAATTTGAATAGTTTATATGGGCTAGAGACTAAAGTGCAAATTGAGCAAGAGTTGGAAAACACTTGCCCTAGGTATTTTAAACCTTGTTTATCATCCACCATAGAAAAGTAGACTCCACTTTTATGCCATTTTTAGTCTCTTAACAAGCAGATTTGTAATCTCCCTACTTTTCCTAAGAAAAGTTTGCATTATCAACTTGTATTGAAGAAAATCAATTTTTTTTCAATTGTTTTGATTAAGAGTCATTGGATATCAAAGGCTAAGGGAAGATTTTTGAAATCTTAACTACTAGTATGGCTCCTAGCAAATAAAATCTCTTTCTTTGAAGTTTTTTAGATCACCTGGGTAAATTACCATTAAAGGTTGGACACTCAAACAGCTTTCGTTTACAGTAATTGGCTTAGTGTACAAGAATTAATGGTCATGAAACTTCTCTGCTTGTTTTGAGCCATCTTTAGGCTAAGGTATGAAAATTTTTTATTCGTTATATACATTCTTGATTTGAAAAATCGATTAGAAACAATGCAAGATGATTTGGTTTAAGGAGTCTTAGTATTGTTTATTCATCATATTTTTCATTGCTCTTTATTTAATTAGATTAAATATTTTTGTTATTTATTCAATCATGAACCCTAAACTTTTGACAACGAAGCAATTAAAGATTTTGGCTTCATGAATAATCTTAATGATCCATGTGTTTACAAGATAACAAACAGTGCCACCAATTTTTAAGTGCTATATCTTGATGGCATATTATTCGTGGGAAAAGACATCCTTATGCTGTAGGCCACTAAGGTTTGGTTGTCTAAGTATTTCTCAATGACAACTTTGGCAATAGTAGCATTTATTCTAGGAATAAATACCTGGTAGAGAATGATCAAAGAGGCTACTGGACTTGTCTTAATCCTCATATATAGGTAAGATTCTAAAAAAGTTTAGCATGGAAGAATTCAAATGAGGAAACTTGCCTATGGTGCATTGTGTACATTACTTAAAACAAATGTATAGTATGCTGTGTTCTAAACTATTCTGTACGCTTCGACAATTAGTTCCATCATGTATGGCATGCTTTGTACTAAACTAAATGTATCATATGCTTTGAGTGTTAAGAGTAGATATGGAAGTAATCCTAATGGAAGTCACTAGACTACTTTGAAAAATATCCTCAAGTCCTTGGAAAGAACTAAGGACATCTTTTTGCTCTGTGGAGAGACTGAATTCCATGTCAAAGGTTACAATGATGTTGGCTTCTAATCAAATTATAATGACCGCAAATCATAAGGTGATTATGTATTTACTTGAATGGTATTACAATCAATTAGAAAAGTACTAAACAAGAAAACACTATGGATTCAACAACCAAGCTGAGTGCATCTTTATGTGTGAGGCTACAGATAATCAAATTTAGATAAAAAAAAGTTCATGATTGAACTTAGTGTAGTTCCTAGCATTGGTAATCTAGTACATTTATATTATGATAACAATGGGCCATAGTGCAAGAAAGATAAAGAATTATGATCTTATCATAGATTTAAACATATATTATAGTGGTATCATGTATTAAAGACTTTGTCAAGAGAAATGAAATAAATATGGAACAGGAACCATTGAGAACAAATTACTTGATCCTTTCAGTAAAGTTCTAGCCCAGCAGACAAATAATCACTAAATAGAAGGTATATGACTTAGACACATAAGGGATTGTTTTAGTGCTAGTGGGAGAATGTTAGTGTAAGCCTTGCAAGCCAATTGCATTTACTCATACCACACTACTTTTAGTTTTTTCACGTAACATACATTGTACATATATTTAATATAAATAAGGTATTTCTTTATCTATAAATCTTACAAATATATGTTACTAGTAGCTTATAAAGATAATGCTTATGAAACAAACTGGGCTTGTAAAAGAATTATAAAGTTACATTTATGAGATCCTTATGCATCAAAGTCGTGTTTTTAAAAACATTTTCGGTCATTATATTATCAAGACAAAGCATTGTCAATAAACAAAGTTAGCATCTATTAAGCCTCCATGCATATGAAGCAAGCATCTAATCTAATGAATTGAAGTATAAAGATTCTTGGGAATAACATATAGGTGCTTGTTAGGAGAACAAGTCCACTAAACACAACTAACTATCAAAGTTCTATTTGGTATTCCACTCAAATGTCTATGAAAATACTCTCATGTGTCAATAGTGTAAGTAATCCTTAGACTTGTGACATTAGGTCATCTTGGATATGGATTCCTATACTTTGATATCATGACAAATAGGTTTCAAGAAGGGATGCCAAAGGTCAATGATGTTGGTTATAATATGAAACATGATAAAATGGATAAGTGGTCTAAAGAGGATTCATCCCCTTAAGTGATTTAAGAGGACATTTCTCATATATTCTTGACTCTTGTTACTTAAAAGTCCTTCAGCCAAGGTAATAATAAGTATAAAGTTAACACATAAGATAGCAGAACTAACATAGAAAGGCTAAGGTTAGACTCTAAACCTTGTTTTTGCTTTTTTCAGGATATATGTTAAAAGATTGAATTACATTAAGATACTTCCATAAAAAGGTTTGTCAAACAATATTATCTCTTTAGATATTTAGGTGGCCATGATGCACAGCTAGATGTCACTTTTGGTCTATAAATATAAATGTTCTTAACTGAATCATTTATATTTTATTGCCAACACGTTAAGGGCTTAATAGGTCACACACAAAAGGGGCAATTCCATGGAATTAAAATAAGATTGGACTCAATTGCCAAGAATAAATTTTATTGATATGTCTACTTGAGCTATTAAATATGGTAAGGGTTTAAGTGTAGTAAAAGCAAAAGTTAGTAGCACTTAAACCTAGTTATAAAAGCTATTGTTTTAGCCATCCCTTGTAGAGTATCAGAGAACCTTGTCCTATTGTTTTTGGTTTTCCCTATCACATCTCCTTTCAAAGAAAAATTATTTCTTTCTCTTTTTGATTTAGCAATAGTAAGTGATCAAGCTAGGAAAGTTTTTTTAAAACTTAAACCAATAACATAGTTCTAAGTCAAATGCAATATCAATCTTGTAAAGGATTCCAAAGTCACTTGTGTGGATAACTATTAAAGGCTGAATGCTAAAATGGCTTTACTTGCAACAATTGGGCTCAATATGGAGGGAAAAGTAAAGTTAGAGTTTAACTGAAGGTGCCGCCTAACCCTTAGTTAAGATATAAAATTTTTATATGCATTTTTGTTCTTCTCTCTAAGATTGGCACAAAAAACACAAAATGATCCTCAGAGGAATTCAAAATAGTTTATTTATTTTTACATTTTAATGTGGCATGTTTATGCATGTTGATTTGTATTTTTATACTTTATTTATTCTATAAGCATGAAATCGAATTCTAACAATACTAGTATTGTATGTATCAACTATAAAATTTTAATTTTTTTTTAAAAAATGTAAGTTAATTTAATCTATCATAGTTTGTTACAAAATTTTGTCACATGTATAAATTAAAAAAAAAAAAAAAGAGAAAGTTAGTTAATAAATCTATCATAGATCATGTGGGACCTTGATTCATTAGCATATGGGCTTTTATGTTTTTCCTATGCTTGAGAAGTAGATTGAATAGAAGCTAGAAAGGGAACTACAGTTTTTACTATAGAAGAAATAATGCCATTAGCAAGTCTTCTTGCCTAACCTAGAATTTATGCACAAGATTAAAGACCATCGGAGAATGATTTATGGATGATCATTGTTGAAGGATTAAGGTAGGAAGACATGGTATGGAACCCTCAATGTAATTAAAGAGGTTGTATCCAACTAATAATGAATGAAATTGACATCTCTGTGATACACAATTCAAGAAGGTAACCTTGAATGGGAGTAGAATAAAAAGTTTAATAGTGACTATGTGATTTCTTGACTGGTAAAAAAGAGATTGGAATGTGAAAGGGTTGGTTGATTAGCCATGGTAAAAACTAGAAAAAAAAAAAGTAAAAGGAGGAATTATGCTTGTGAGAGCCTTTTACAACTTTGATACCATGAAAAATAATAGAATAAAGAAGAACTTTATATTGTAAGGCTTGATTGTTGCATTGCATTGTAATTGATATTAAAAGGGTTAAAGATGGGATAATGCTCCAAGTTTAAATGAACAGATATCCAGAATAATTTAAATGCAAACTAAAGATAAGATCGATAATTACTTATCACACAAATTTTTATTTATTTACTCATTCATTATTCGCAACATATTTAAATAGTAGTCTTTCATTTATATTTTCACATTTATGTTACTTGCTTGTTTATTTCTTTATCCTTAGTTTTTATATATATTAAGATTTTTACTTTAATTTGACAAGGTGTGATTAATTGTGGACAATTTATAAGTTTTGTTTTTCTAAAGGAATAAAATGAATAACATGTTTTAGTAAAAATGATCTATTGGAGGATGGTCCCACGATCATTTTGGGATGCGACATTATTCATGTTTAAAAAATATCTTAAAAATTATCAAACAAGAGAATTTTTTTTTTAATTTCAACAAGCTTTTGGAAATCTAGAAATTTTACAGCAAAAAGGTTCTAATGTTATTCCTAAGAAAAAAATAATAAATTGAAAAAGAAAAAGTCTGTTAATTATTTTACTGTTTACGTTTATAATTTTT
>JBBYHO010507425.1:0-13059 GCA_038382025.1 Adansonia gregorii | reverse complement strand
ATATATATATATATATATCTATTTTAAAAATCGCATATAATTATAAGAAAAAAATATTAACTTTTGTGTATAAACACAAATTTAGATAAATAAAATTAGTCCATACACTGCATTTATCGTAAACTAGTTATTATATACAACAATCCTCCACATGCATATTGGATATTAAATTTTCAACTCCGTAATAATTGCTCCAAACGTGAAATAACAAACCCGGCACGAACTCAAACAACCGTATTTGCATGTTAACACAGAGAAATTGAATCTATTAATCCATTAAACAGTCCAATTTATCATATATATATATATATATAAAATGTCTATTCTAGAAATCACTTGAAAATCATAACCAATCAATTGTAGCAATCTAGAAATAAAAAAGTGAGAAAACCCAAATATATGAACAAACCTGAAAACATGAAAAAGGCAAATGATGATAGGGTGATTGACAGAGGAGAGAAAATTAAGCTCGAATTTTGGAGTACACAACAACCCTGCAAACATTAGCGGAAAGATATTAGCTAACGAAAGTAGGTGAAGAGTCATGAACAACAAAATCTTCTTATTGTAATAGTCATTGTTTGACAGTAACAGTCGCACATACGGCACCTTCTCTGTAGCTATGTTGTAGAGGCAGGAAGTTCTCTAGCACATGCTACCTTCCTAGTTCTTTTTACAGATGTTTAGGTGTAGAGGAGGAAGGGGAAAGTAAAAGATGGGAATACGAAAAGGGAAAATTAGCTTTACCACCGATGAAGTTCTATTTTTTGTTGAAGAATCCAATAATAATTTCGTTAAAGGAAATCAAAATCATTAAAATTACTAGGAAGGAAATCGTAAAGGCACAATTACCTTCAACGAAAAACTTCTCCTTGAGCCCATTTCTTTTACATTTATTCCCCCCTTCCTCAGCTTTTGTTCAGATTTTCTCTGGTTTATATCTTTTTAGTTTTCCAAATTTCCCAAAATATTATGGGTTTCATGATCTCATCTGAAATAATACCACAAAAATATTTTGTTGTTTTCTTTATATAATCCTTCAGTTATTTGCATAAGGGTTAGATACAAAGAAGCCCAGAAATCAAAAGTTTCGTATTTTTCTCTGCTCTCGACATTGGAGGTTTGTATTATATACTTGGATCTTCGAATTTTCTCGAATTTCCTTGCTTTTTTTTTTTTTTTTTGGTTTGGGCCAATTTGTGATCCGATTTAAGTTTTTTGGCATTTACTATGTTTAATTCTGCCATTTTCTTTGTTTTAACAAGATTCTTCATTACTATTATTATTATTATTATTATTATTATTATTATTATTTAGTTTGTTGTTGTGGATTATGTTTTCAAACTTACTTTGCTTCTCACCTTATCTACTTTTTAGTTAGTGTTTTTTGTTTCCTATTTTTTGTTAGGATTTAAAAAAAAAAATGAACTAATTCAAAGATTTAATGAACAACCTAGACTTGGCCTAATTAATTTTAAAAGAGTTCGAGGTTCTGGGTGTAAAGTTTGAATCATTTTTTCATATGTACTGACAAAAAAGAATTGAAACATTAAATGTCTTTACTTCACATTCCAATTGGAGTATCTAACAATTTAAATTTCAAAGATAGAACTTATTATTATCATTTGTGTTGGTTGACAAGTTCTTTGATCAAATTGGTATATTTCTCTAGCAATAATGATAGTTATAAAGATGATGATAATGATGATGAGTTAAGGTCCCAAAATGAGAGTCTTGGTTCCAATAGTGATACCAATCAACCTATTATATTCATACGTAGATATTGTCATTATGATAGGTACATTTTGTGATATTCATCTATACATAATGTTATATTCATATGTACATATTGCTAAACTGATAATACATATATGTTATGGTTATTTTCAAAATACATAAAAGAGAGAAGAAATGCACATAGCTAATAGTAATTAGTTATACAACATATTGCATTGATGTGATATAGTGTTTCAATTTGTGTACCATCTTCCCATGTCTTATATGTGCATTCATAGATGTAATATGTTGTTTCAATGGTGAGCTATATGTCTGTACTGTTATACTTCTATGTACATAAAAGTGGGCTTGTATTGTTATATCTTAGGATGGTTTTGCCATATGTTTATGTACATAGTTTTGCCATACATATATTTACATGCTTTTATACGCATTTTTCTTTAGAAGTCTTAACAATTTTGTGATTGATGTGGAGATTTTGCAAGCAGATGGGAAAAAATGCCACCTATAATTCGCCACTTAGTTGATTTTGGATTTAAGGAACATGGAAAAGGATTGAATATTAAGCATTTGGCTTCCCAAGTGATTTTTTGTGCAAAGAACACTGATTGTATTTATTTTTTTTAATCTTTAAACTGTTTAGTAAGGAATGATGCCAATATTGAAGTTACAATGTGAATATAGTCTTTTCACTTAGGTAGACAGGGAATCTTTTTATAATGTGTGAGTGTGACACCAATTTTTGAGGATTACGTATTTGCAAAAGCCTTGAAATATAAATAGATTTTGAAAGCAAGTCTTGGTTGTGTTATATTAATGTTGTTTGCTTCCCGTTTGGTACTGAATTTCCTATAGAAAATTAGGATTTGTGTAATTTTGAAAACAAGTCTTGGTTGTATTCTATGTATGCACACTTAAGGAAAATACCACTTATATATATATATATATATATTGCTTTCATGAACTGTATAAAGTAGTTGCCAGACATGTACATATGTCCATTATGTTTCCATGGTTTATATATTTATGCACCTTTTATTTTGAATAAATATAAGTTTTTTTTTATAAAAAAATACATATGCATAACCATATGGATATATACACAACTATATCAACATAGAGTAAAAACAATGTGCACATACACCTCCAAATTGAAGTGTTTTTGCACCAAAACAATTGAATTTTTTTAAAAGAGTTGGTTCACCACTTATACGTACGTATGCAGAACAATTTTTGTAGATATAGTAAAAATTATATTTTTAACCTAAAGAGTCAGTTCTTTTCTTAAAAGAGTTGGTTCCTTCAAATAAAACATTATGTATATACAGTAAAAAAAATGTTTACATTTATTTATGATGGAATTGTACTTTTTCTAACAAATATTCTGTCAAAAAAAGAAATATTTTCGACGAAAATTTTGTCAGAGGAAATTAAAATCCATCAGAAATAATTTTGGTGCATGACTATTCACATGCATCAAGATTATTGCCGATGGATTTTAACTTTCTTCAATGGAAGATATGTAGAAAAATAATTTTCATAATTAAATAAAAATAAATTTTTTTTATTATTTCAGCCAGAAAAAGTATTTCCAATGGAATGTTTTATCAAAAAAATATTTTTTTCCGATGTAAGGTTTCGTTGGAAATACTTTTTTCAATGAAAATTTATCCTGAAGCGAAAATTCGAGTCCAAATTATTTTCGATGAAATATTTCATCAAAAAAATTCAAAAATTTTATTGCAAAACTTATTTCTGACAATATTGTCATCAGGGAATGAAGCGATCTAGTAAAACTTTCTTTTTCAACAAAATTTTCTGTCAAAATAAATCAAAATTCGGTAGGAAAAAGTTCTGCTATATAACTCAATCGCTGATTGCCCCTCACTTATTTCACTCAGATTCCAGAAAGCTTTTTCTCAAATACTCTCTAGTTTTTGCAATTTTAATTTTTCAAATTTTCAGGTTATTTTTGTTAATTTTTTATTATTTATTATATTCTGATTAATTGGTTTGTGTTTTTATAAGTTTACATGATTATTTTTTCATAGTTTGGCTTCTCAGTTCTCTGTTATATAATTCGGTATTTTTCTTTTATTATTATTTTTAAATGATTTTTGTAGTTTGTGTTGTATATATGTGTTTTATTTATTAGGTTTACGGTTTATAAGGTTAAATGTTATTTTTAGATTAATTTTTATGAATTTGTATAATATTTTTTGTAGATTAATTGAAAAACAATATTAGGATATTTGTACAAGTATAATAATAATTATGTTTGATTTTTTAAGCGATGACATTTTTTTCTCTCTCTCGTCGGTGGTTAGCTCGTCATCGTATAACGTATCGTGCTATAGAATGCCTAAGTTAAATTTTTTATAAATTTAAATAATTTTATATTTATTTTGTTTATGTTATTGATATTTTACTATTTTAATTAATTTTCATTTAATTTTTAATTTTTAATTTTTTAATTAAAAAATTATTTAATTGATTTTGATGATTAACTTGTATATGTTATAGATATTTATGTTTTAGTTAATTTTTAATTTTTTAATATGTTTATGATATAATTTAATTAAATCTATACTGATTTAAGTACGTATTTATCTTTTAAGTATATTATTATTTATGTTATAAAACTATTAATTTTTTTTTTTTGGTTTGTTGTTATAGATAAGATTCGATCTATTGGTAGACGTAAAGCTTGAGCAGGTCATTAGCTCTAATAAGATGCTCTATTTCTTGGCATTTAGAGCAGCCACCACGTGCCATGGATTTATAGAAGGACATCTGTGACTGTTGAGTAGGATCCACCTCTGTCCCTTGTGTCACCTCCACCGTTATGCGATGATATAGATCAGTATTTTTGAACTGATCTCCCAGAGTTTTAGATGGATGAGGGTCAATTAAACCCTATTGATATGTCGCTACTTACAATGAAAATTGAGATGACTAATCTTGTCGTTGCTTTTCAGCCTGAAGAAGGCAGTCTATCCAGTGCACCAAAGAGAAAGTGTGAAGGTCGGACAAAGACCTTACCATTTGTTTCTAACCCTGCTAATAGGTTTTGGCTTATAATATTGAGAAACATGCAAGTTTAATAATAAATTTGTCATGATAGATTAATTTTAATTAATTATTTTACCCTAATTAACAGTTGTCTCATTTTATTATATAACTTTTGTCGAGCTGACCTTGAAGACCATTGTTGTTGCGTTAATTAGGTAGCATTCTAATGCACCATGGTTAACCTGGAAGAAGATCTGACCACGATGAAGGATCATATTTTCACAAATTTTATTCACTTAAAATTAGTTTATACTTAAAATTTTAAAATATAATGGATTTTTCTTATGTACTAATTACAATTTTTAGGTGTAGGTAAGTGCCAGTTGTCAGCAAAACAATCATGTGTTGTACAATGATTATTCGAGACCATTGAAAGGGAATGATTCAAGGATATTATAAACACCGAGTGCAACAAGGCAATGACAATCTTCTAGACTAACCACATTGAGGACTACAAGGGCTACTAATGCAACTGGATCACAGTCACTATACAGGATCGTTTGTTAACCTTTGGAGTTTAGATGCCTAGAAGGCAAAATTTGCTAAGGCATTAGTGAATCGGAAGACAGAAAAAAAAGGTTTTATCACTAAACACGCTGGTTGGTCGATTCCTTTTTTAGTGACTAATAATTTCCAATTTTTCTTATATTAATAATATGAGTAATATGAATTAAACTTTTAATTTCCTTTATTGTAATCACAACAACTGCAACATCAGTTAACATTTTTGAAAGTGTTCACACAAACTCATTAATGTGCCTCATCGGAGACTTTTTCAATGAAAAATCTCGTACTATTAGTGTAAGTGATAAAACTACTACATATTTATAAACATTGCTATTATTTTGCATTGAATATTAATTAATACTTTTCATTACTTTTGTAGGAAAATTGTACTGCAAATTTGTAGCAACAGTTTGGGGACAATCCATCTACTTATCCTAAATTTGACTTTCAAAGTTGGTCTCAGGCTATTGAGGTGTGGAGACCACTTGAACACACGTATATGAGTTTGGAACTAGGTCGAAGCCATGCCAAAGTTTTTCATTTACCAGAGTATCATCGATGTCTGATTTGCGAGTTACCCCGGCCACTCTATCACTGCCTAGCAGCACTTCTGCCGACACAACCATCTATGATGGATCCTAGTTTACGTAAGAAGATTTTCAATTTGACTAATATTGTTGGTTAGATGCAACAAGTTGTACTCACAATATCTCAGTGCCAAGAAAATTAAGAGTAATAGATTCTCTCGCTGTAGCAGCAGATACAAGCGACGCAACAGCAGATATGATCGGCATAGGAGCAGCTAGAGCATATGAATTTCATGATCGCACGAATCCAGGAGAACTAATCGGCACTTTTGCAGCTTTTTAGTGGACTGGCACTCAGTTCTAGCAGTAATAAACTTCCACTGTTCCCTCCTCCTTTACATCCATAGTGAGGTATTTTTTTTTTATATTTTTAATAAACCTTTTTAAAGACAATTTTATTTATTTTTAATATACTTTTGATTTGTTTAATTGTACTTTGTTTTTTTTATATATTTACATTTCATATTTTTAGTTCAATAAATGCAATTTACATTTATTTCTAAGTTAATTATTCAACTTAACAAAATTTAAATATTAAATAAAAATAATATGATAAATTTAATAAAAGCAAAAACGATTTTTAGTTTTGTTGCTGAAAAATATTTTTGATGGAATTTTAAAATAAAAAATCCATTGAAAATAGTTTTCAATGACGGAAAATTTTGTCACTAAAAATCCTTTTGCGACAAAATTTTTATCGCTAAAAACTATTTTCAATAGATATTTTCAATCATAAAAACTTTTTCAGTGACAGAAAAATCCATGAGAGAATATTATTTCTGACAAAATTATCCTTTAGAATTATTCCATCGAAAAATATTATTTTTGAGGGAAAAGATATTGACGATGGAAATATTATCAGTGGCGATAAATTTTTTCCAACTAGAAATTCCATATAAAAAAAACTTTTTCCTACAAAAAGTCATGTACTTTTTATAGAAAATTCCATCGGAAATAGGCCTATTCCTTGTAGTGTATGTATAGCATAACTATATATATATAGTAAAAGTGATACTCTTGGTCTAAGGACTCAGTTCCTTTCATGAAGGGTTCAGTTTTTTCAAATAAGATAATATGTACATATAATTAAAATAATATATATATATAATAAAAATAATATTTTTGGAATAAAGAGTTGGTTTTTTGTTTGGAGGGGTCAGTTTTTTCTTAAATTTATGTTTTTTTGAAAATTCTAAAAATTTTAAACATAATTACACGAGTATAAAATGCATGAAATAATTAAAATACGGCATACCATAAAATGAATAAATGTTTCAGAATGTATATAAAAAATTATTAATATATCAAAATTTATATAAATATAAAATATTTTAAATATCATTATAATATAATAAATTATATAAATACATAAATTATCGAATCTAATTTTGAGCCTTCTTTGCTGTTCACAATGTTTGAGGGGGAGAGAAGGATTTGAGTTGGCTGAGAACTTTTCATTAAGGGTAATATATTCATTACTGTTTCCTTTCTAATAATTTTTATCTTTCTCCTTTTTGTTTCTTTCTAAAAATTATTTTATATTACACTTTTTCCATAAAAATTAATACTCTATTTGACTTTTTCTAATTCTCCTCTTAGAACACTCTCCTTTTATTTGGATAATATTTTAATTGTATTAAAGGGAAGAGAGGTACCAAACGTCCTCACTTTTCTTTAAAATATTCATTTTTTTTCAAAATCCGTACTGGAAAAAGGGGGAGAAGAAAGATGAAACAAGTTTAAATGTGAAAGGTCTATGATATCTTATTTACTTTCATCAAATTACAAGTAATATTGCCAAAATAATTATTTCAAATTGTAGACTTATGTACTTTATGTAATTGACATTGAAAAATGTAGCAAAAATTTTTTATTATTAATTTTTTTCTTTTATTACATAGATATATTTTAATATAATTTTTATTTTTTTATGATTTGATGTGTAATAGTTATATTGTTAATTATGTTATCTTAAAAAAAGAGTAAAATTGAAAATGCATATCAGAAAGCATCTTTTCTTTGCTTTCCATCTTTAAACAGATAATGGAAACGAGCATTCTTTTCTGTAGCAAAATTTAATTATCCAAGTAAGGGAAAGGTGCATCATTTCCCTTCCTTCAAAATCCTTTTGTTTGCATTTCTTTTCCTTCCTGACATTTATCTAATCGTAGGTTAAAGTCGTAGGTTCTCATCAATAAGGGAACTATGAACTTAGGGAGGAGCACCTTATTTAATTAAATAAAGAGCGACTTTGGAATCAATGTCTGATAAGATTATTTGATCCATTTTCCCGCATCTGTAGGCCGTTGCAACATCTATAATATTTTCATTTTTTTCTAAAAGAACCAAACCCAATACCCATTTTCCAGTATGATCTCTAAAAATTTTTCCAACCCTTGCTGGTCTTAGATTTCCTTGAGAAGAGAAGAGCCGTCCATATTAAGTTTCGCAAAATCACTCAAGAGAGGTTTCCAAAATAACATCCCACCTCTCCTTTCTTTCTTACCTCCAAATTACCCAAACTCAACGGCCTTACCAACGATTAATATTTTCTTTCCATTTGGCGCACGACAAGACCTGTACACTAAAAACAGTTCTATTTCTCTCTAACCAAATATGCCAGAGAATAATATTCCAGAAAATATTTAAACAAGTATAGGGTTCTTTTTAGAAGAGAATTCCCTTAAGCCAATGAAAGAGATCCAGGCTAAAAAGGTCCTGTGCTTCACCTAAGTTAGTAAACCAAATCCACAGGGATCTAACAAAAGAACAACCGCAAAGAACACGAGAAGGAGAATCTTCAACTTCATTACATCTCGGGCACAGAGGATTTATATTTAGTCTGTAGTTAGCAAACTTCCTCGTATTTGTGGCTCCACGGCAACACGACCAAAGAAAATGTTGAGTCTTGCGGATCCAAGTCCAATCCCAATAAACGAACAGCAAATCACCTCTGGGAACTATATAAGTTGATTCAGCATCAAAATTTCCAGAGGTAGAGAATTTACAACTCAAGGTGTCCCTCACACTACTATGTAACTGAATGGGAATAGTTGTACTGCATTCCAAAATGTCATCAGGAAGGGATATATAATATAATATAAAAATATAAACTCAATACTTAACTCATTTAGGTTACGTTGTCATTTTTAATATGTGACTTCGAATATGACATCTACAATCTTTTTTTTTTCTTAAGCTATGGTCTTCTTTATGCTAATATATATATATATATAAATTATGAAAAATAATATATTTTATATGTATGAAAAACGTAATAAACAAAACATGATATGTTTAAACAAAATTATGACTAATACAAGAAGTTACACGTATTTATGTTTCAATTTTTAACACATTTTAACAACTTTTGTTTTATATTTGTTTAAATGAACGATATAAAAAATAAAAAAATATAATATAAATATACGAATTATCAGATTTAATTAGAATACTATCTTGGTGGCTTATTAATTAGTTCTAGTAGTTCTAGATGTCTAGCCTATGGTCATTGGCGTAATTCTTTTAATAATGTTGTTATTTCCCTTTTTGATTGCTTTATTTACGGATTAACATCTGAATTAATCTCCCACTCCACAGGGCTTTTTGCTTTTTTAAGAATTCGTCTTTGATATATTGACACATATTCTATTAGTTTTTTTTATATTTTTAATGCAGTTTGAGGGATATGTATCATTCATCTAATTTTATTTGTGATATCTAAAATCTTTACTGATAAAATATGAAATAATTTTTTTTTTCTTTTATTGATCTAAAAAAATTCATTTGGTTGAGAAAACGTATAAAATTTGTGTTATACTTTATGTGTGGTAATGATAAAATATAGGGCTGGCAATAGAGCGGACGATTTTTCTTCCCCGTTATGACCTAATCTCCGTATACATATATTAAAAATTAGATATGCTCAAGGGTCGGGTTATCCATCCAAATTCGAATGACTGCCCGATATTTGAAAGGGTTTGGACAAAAATATCAAGCCCACCAAATAAGCTTGGACAAAAAAATTAAGTCTAATTAAAAAATCCACTGAGCCTTAGGTTCAACTTGCATAGCCTGAGCTCGACTTGATTCGACCTGACCTATTTTACTATTATATTGTATATATATTTATTTCATATTTTATGTATTATGTAATTTTTATTATTTAAATAATTTATATATAATATTATAGTATAAACTTTAAAAATTAAGTTAAATGATTTATATTTTAAACTTAATAAAAAATTATTAAATTAATAAAGATTAAATTATAAAAAATATATTTTTAAACAAAAATTATAAAAAAATAATATGAACAGACCTAAATGAGTTTGAACTATTTATTTATAAATATAAACAGATTTAAATAAAATTTAAAATTTATATTTTAAATCAAATCAAATTTAAATTAATATATTTAATATTAATAATATAATTAAATTAAATCAAAATTCCATCCGACTCATAAGTAGCTCTCCTGTAAACCATTTCAAACGGGATTTTACTTTAATTTTTAACCTCTGACTTCGATCGTGAAGAAAAAGACCACCACGTCCTTGACCTGTCCCAGCCCAAATTTATAAAATAAACAGCGCCTGAGTAAAAACAGTGCAAAGTTATTTGTCTCTTACCCATTTTCCTCTACCACAGGACCCAGGCCACCAAAATCTCCATCTCGCCTTCGAAGGACATCAACATAAATAATATAATCCATTTTAAGAAATGAATCAACATATACGATATAAATATTTTTTTATTTCTTTTGTCAAGATTAAATCCTTACCCAAAAAAGATAAATCTAACTTCTAATTTCTAAAAATATTATGTTTATAAAATTATAAAATAGCATAAAAATAACAAATTTTATGGATTTTAGTTTAATATTTGTTATAATTTGTCCATATTTTAAAGTTAAAATTAAAATTTTTAAATATATGCTATGAATTAAATGGGATCAATTCAAATATCGCATAACATATAATTAAAGTTATCTCCAATGGATTTTCCAATTGGCGCAATTTTGTTATTAATTTGAAATTGAGAGGGCTGGTTATTCCAGCCTTCATTTCATCTTTTTTTTTTTAAAATTTTTTTATTTAATGTATTCAAGTTGTATTTGTGTTATTTTATTATATATTTATGTAAATTTTAAAACATGAATACTTTTTTTATTTAAATTTTGACATATTCATCTATTTAAGTCTTGTGTTTTTTATTGTGTCATGTTCAATTATATTTTCATATTGTGTTTATGTTGTATAATCCTATTATGTTTGAAATTATAAAGTCTAATTGAAACTATATATTCAAATAATTTTGAATTTTGTGTCATATATTGTCATGTTCATCTTTCTTATAAGTTAATAATTCATTTTATATTAATTTTGACATGTTATTTGCCTATTTATTTTGTGTTAATATTATTTTTATATCATTTTATGTTAATGACGTGTCAAAAATATATATACTACTTTAAAGAATTCAACAAATGATAATTATAAAAATTACAATGTGGCAAGCAATAGTTGATCATTTTAATTTTTTATAAGATATATACAATCTCGCACTTTACATGAGGTTTTATTTTTTAGTAATATTTAATATATAATTTTTATTTAATATAATATAAAACAAAAAAATTCAGTTAATTACTTGACTTTAATGCGTGATATGAAACGTGAAAAAGTAATTAATATATATTATCTTCATTTCGTGAATATGAGTTAATTTTATTCTCATCAATAATAATTAAATGATAATTAATTATAATATAAATATATAAATTTTTAAAAATTCATTATTGGCTATACTTTCACTTATTCTAAAACCTATTAAAATTATGTTGCAAGTTAATTATAATGAAAATTTATATTTATAATTATCACTTATAAAGTTTTTTTTTTAATTTTTATAGATTTTAACATATTCATGTATTTGTTTGCGGTAGTGTTATTATTTTGTGTTGTATTTGAGTTTTAGTTATTTCTATATTATGTCAAACATTATCAAATTTAATTAATATTATTCAAATAACTTTCAATTTTGTGTTGCATTCGTTTTATATAAATATTCATATATTCATATATTTGTGTTGTGGGCAATGTTATTTTTTTGTGTTATGTTGTATTCTAGTTATTTTTTCATATCATGTTCGTGCTCGTATGTGACATGATTCAAATGACTTTCAATTTTGCATTATGCATCGTATAATAATTGGTTCTTTATTATTCTTTTTTTAAGAAAAGGTTATACTAATTTTTTGTTTTTATCATATTGAATAAAAATTTATTATATTGATAAATTATAGATAAAATTAAAATACTGAATAATAATATGTGATGGATTGGTATAAGTAAATCTTTTTAAAACTTTGGGTGTTGAACTAAAAAAATATATTATGATGATTAAATAGTAAAAAGAAATATGTTACATGATGTAATAAGTTATAAGTTATTAGATGAGTTGTTAAGTTTATATTTTATTATTTTATTATTAATATTAAATACATGATGAATTTAAATATAATTTAAATGAATTAAGCTTTGAATAATTTTAATTTTTTATGTATAAGACATATAATGAATCAAATTCATTTATTGGTATTGTATTTGTGCTTTATTATATTTATACTTTAAAATTATCTTTAAGTGGATAATAAAACTAAAACAATACTATGATTCAAACACTAGTATATATAATACAAATCCTAACACTTATAAATAAAAAAAAACATATAAATAATTTCCTTTCATCAATTTCAAGTAGAGGTAGTAAAATAAACCCGAACCCGAAAATTCGCTCGAAAAAATTTGAGCCCAAAACCGAACCGAACTCGATTTGACAAAAAAGTCAACGGTTCGAACCCAAAAAACCTTGAACCCGAATGGCCTAAACCCGAAATAGCCCGAATCCGAAATGACTCGAGCCTGAAAGAACTCGAACCCCGAAATGACTTGAACCCGAAATGGCCCAAACTCGAAAAAATCCGAGCTCGACCTGAACCCAAACCCGAATTTAATACTAAAAATAAATATGAAGAAATTATAATTAAATATTTTTTTATAAATAAAAAAACTTTGATAATGAATTTTACTTTAATATTCTTTTAATAATTTAATTAAATATTAAAAATATAATTTATATTTTAAATATGATT
>JBBYHO010507414.1:0-11198 GCA_038382025.1 Adansonia gregorii | reverse complement strand
AAAATTTAATCAATATCTTTAAATATGAGATAAATTAAACGAACTCTCCTTGTTCGAAAGAAAAAGAAAAAAATAATATTGTATCTTTGAATCAAGTAAAAGTAAGTTTTCTTTACCAATAAACCATTCAATAATGTTTACGAGATACCAAATTTAAAGTATTAATTAGTTAATTAATCTGGTGTATATCGGGGGAGAAAAAGGTTGATATGTCTTAATTATGGTAGGACGGCTGTTGTTAAGGCAGAAGTTAGGCAATTAAGCCTAATGAACGTGTTTCGATGAACCACAAGCTAGGGCCAGCGGTCCCTTCACGCCAGCTGGATGGGTGTCTCTGCCCTTTAATTATTTTAACACGTGAGAGAGAGAGAGAGAGAGAGAGAGAGAGTCATTAGTCAACCCCAACAACTTCATCTCAGTGTGCCATTTACCCTCCGTGAAGAAGGCTGGTATTTTCGTGAATAAAGACAAACAAGCGGGGACATTTGCGCACTTGAAAAATTTACCACCACCTGTCCACCACAAAGGAGCAAAACTCACTGCTTGCTTTGGCATGGTGATGCGAGTCTCAGCACCCAGCACCAGGCAGCGGACACAAACAAACAAACAACACCGTAGCTGTAAGCCATTAAAGATCGAAAGATAGAGAAACTATTTCTTTTTTGAGCTCTGTTTTTCGAGAAAAAAGAAGAAGAAGAGGAGCGTAGAAGTTTTCCGTTTTTGCGCAAAGCAATGCCTGTTAATTTCTGAAATCAGTGCTCTTCTTCTCTTGAAACTCTGACGTTTCTTTTTCTTCAAGATTGAGATCAAAAGTATAAAAGAAAGAAGAATCACTCATAAGCATAGAAATAAGAGAAAGTAGGTGAGTGTCTTGCTATCATTCGCGCTTTTCCTTTTCTCATTTTATCTTTTTTTTTTTTTTTTTTTGTATCTCTCTTTTTTCTTCTTGAGGGTTGCATGGTTTCTCTTTTCTTCATTTTTTTGTTTGACTCGGCAAAGTTAATGAAGAAGCTTGATGGACAATGTTCTAGTTACAAGCTGATTTTATATACATACATACATATATATATATACATATTTGAGCAGCTGAAACGAATACTACGCTGTTTTTAGCGCCTAAAAATCGAAGATCTCGACTGATTACGCAATTTCTGGATAGATCCTGGGAAGGAGCTTTTGATCCTGCTTGAAACTACAATTCTATTTCTTCTCAAGTTTCAGCTACTTATCTTCGATTCCTTAAGGAAATCAGGTCGGGCTTTTGTTGAGCAATGCAAGTGTAGAAGCCAAACAGCAACATCAAAGCTCTTGTTATGGTGAAGCTTCTAGCTTAGAAGAGGTGAAAACGAGCTAAAATCACCCCATCAAGCTTCTTTCATTTTTTTGTATTATATTGCTGTTCATTAAGTTCAATTTTGGCTTTGGTATGATAAAATTTGGTCAAATTGTTTGATTGATGTAGTAAAAATGGATTATGGTGTAATCTAATAAAAGTTCATATTAAAAATGCAGGCTTTAGGTTTAATTGAGTGGAAAAGATGGCATCTTCGTGGGAACATTTTGGAGAAATTGCAAATGTAGCCCAGCTGGCGGGCTTTGATGCCGTGCGTTTAATAGCTATGATAGTTAAAGCTGCAAGCACAGCGCGAATGCATAAGAAGAGTTGCAGGCAATTCGCTCAGCATCTGAAGTTGATCGGGAACTTGTTAGAGCAGCTCAAGATCTCGGAGCTTAAAAGGTATCCCGAGACGAGGGAGCCGTTGGAACAGCTTGAGGATGCATTGAGGAGGTCTTACATTTTGGTGAATAGTTGTCAAGATAGGAGCTATCTATATGTTCTGGCCATGGGATGGAACATTGTTTATCAGTTTAGGAAGGCCCAGAATGAAATCGACCGGTATTTGAAGATTGTTCCTCTTATCACTCTGGTAGATAATGCTCGAGTCAGGGTATAGACTATTCTTGCAACTGTTTTAATATTTTTTCCGCTTAATTTTGTTTTTCCTTATTTGCATGATTCTCAAAAAGAATTTTAAAATGATATCTGGGTTTGCAATTGGTACTTGAAAAACGAAGATGGTAAGCTTCATGCTGGTCATCTGTTTTGATTGTGTTAAAATTATTGCTGAATACTTTGTTAAGTGTCTTCTAATTGATCTCCCTTTAGCGGTTGATGCTCTTTTCTCCCCTTAGTTATCTTTCTTTCAATTGGCTATTGTAAATGAAGGATTATCTTTCATTTCTTATTACATTAGCCAACCATTAAAGAGACTTGGACTTTAATCTCTAGTTTTTGGCTGTTAGTGCTACTATTGATAAAATTATAGTGATATGAGTGCCTTTTTATTCTGACATTCTAGGAAATGGGCCGGAACGCGCATGCCTTTATGTATCTTTATATGTTAGTATATATTAGAAAAAATGCACTTTCATATGCAGTTTGTTGCATGATGGCTTGATTAACTTCAATAAAGTGCTATGACTAGTTTGTTTTCGTCAATTGTTGCATTTATTTGAATGTTTTAGCGTTCCAGAGTGGGTTTTGGAATGATTTTCCTCCCTATTAATGCATTTCTAGTTTATGAAGATTCCTTCAAACACTTATCTTCTATCTTCCCCTGCATTGTATGGAAATCTAAGTTACTGTGTACAGCATGTTTGGGAATATTGAAATACGTTGCTTTGTTCTAGGAACTTGTGGACAACAAATAAAACCAATGGGATAGTTGAAGTAATTAAAATTGCTTTTGGTAGGATCGATTTCATATTTACTGCTTTGCCTGCTTGACTAATTTTTTCAGTTCTCCCAAATCTGCAGGAGAGACTAGAAGTTATCGAGAGAGATCAACATGAGTACACATTGGATGAAGAGGACAGAAGAGTGCAAGATGTCATAATGAAACCAGAGCCCTCAAAAAATGATGCCATGATTTTGAAAAAAACTCTTTCTTGCTCATACCCAAACTTGTGTTTTAATGAAGCGCTGCAAAAGGAAAATGAAAAGCTTAAGTTGGAACTACAACGATCACAAGCTAATTATGATGTGAACGAGTGTGAAGTAATCCAGCATTTGCTTGATGTAACAGAAGCTGCTGCTGCAACTTCTAGTCCAGATAAGAGTTCATCTATGAAAGGGTCTAAGCAAGTAGAGCGTAATTACTCAGATGCCAGCAGTGAGAAAGGTCATTCAAATGATGAAAGCTCTCCTAAGAAGCCTAATTCTCGCACAACTTCAAGGTTGTTTTTATTTTCATTTTGAATTTGACATTGTCAAAAGGCAATCATGGTTATATATAGAAAACTTATGATGTAGCAACATCGTCAGTAACCCTGTGATTAAATTAAAAGTTGGGGGATAAGGCGATATTTGTGTGCTTGTAATGCAAGATATAGTTGCTGATACATTGATCAAGGAATTTGGCATTTGAGTTTCACTTTTGTTGCCTTGAGTCCTCAAGCTTTCACTCACAGTTTATACATTTTATGTACTCAAGGTTTGTTTCTAAAAGTTTTATGCTGTACATTTTCAGAAACACATCTTCAGTTTCATCGGGACATGATCTGCTGTCTGATAGAGGTTCACATCGGTATGAAGAATGGCATGCTGATTTGCTTGGTTGTTGCTCAGAACCATATCTGTGTATGTCTTTTTTATGTTATTACTGCCCTGTTATTGTCTTAAATATCTGCCTTCTCTTCTGTCTGACATGATAGAAGTTACAACTTATAATTTGAGATAGCTTAGCTCCAATAAAGGGAATGGAAACATCATTTCTAAAAAACATTTTGATTTTTGTTTCTTTTCCTTTTCTGGATGGACAAGAGGAAATCTTTTGTAAGATTTCCAGGACAGATATCGGTGGAAATTACCTTCCTGTTTTTCTTTTGTTCATCTGGTCTCCTAAGCCACCGTTTCTTATTGCAGGTATAAAGACATTCTTCTATCCTTGTGGTACATTTTCAAAGATCGCTACTGTTGCAACAAACAGGCATATGTGTAAATACTTCTGAATTATATCTTAATTAATTAATTATTTCATAGTAGCGTGGGTGATAATCTGTCTGATCTTCATTTTTGTAGATTACTTTATTTTCATTTGTGCAAGAATTTAATCCATTGTGATTATGTATTTTTACTAAAATATGCATGCATCTTTGTGTCTATATTTGCGTAGCACCCAAGCATGAGTAATGATGAGAATTCAGCTTTCCGTAGGAAAGAAATTACCTTCTCCCTTGTAGGCTCACTACTTGAACGCCTTATATCAACTGCAACACCTTTAAAATTCTGTTTTTGGTTTTGATATTATTTTGAAGCTAACACAACAATTTTCTGCAGCTTCTGCAGAAGCATGCAATGAATTAATGGCATATTCTTTGATATTGTCATGTTGTTGCTACACTTGCTGTGTTAGAAGGAAACTTCGAAAGGCGTTGAACATTACGGTATTTTCTCTGCCAATAAAAGAGTTATCTACTTCTGAAAATATAAAACCGGAATCATAAGTTTTCTGCTATAATTATGTTCCATGGAAGAATATGGTACGGGTGCTGTTATTTTGGCCTCGTTTCTTATCATACATTATATATCTGTGAGTATGCCATATGTCATGTACTACGAATCATAGCCATCATCAGTATATGGCTTAGAACTGTCTGAACTTAATTAACACGCCTAGTTGTATCCATAATTTTTGTAACATGCTAACAAGTAACACTGGATGATCCTTGGTCATTTGTCTGTCATCTATGTATCTTCTTGGCCACATAAATACCTCTGTGTGATTCAATGATAATTACTTTCTAGAAACATTCGTTTCGTCAACAGAAAGCTTAGTCTTGGACGTAAGATCTACAATTAGTTGTTCACACTTCACCTTAAGTTTTGATCTTACTTGGAATCCAGTTCCTTAAAATTTTACTCTTTTGTTCCTCTGGCAGGGTGGATTTATTGATGATTTCCTCTCTCATTTGATGTGCTGCTGTTGTGCGCTTGTTCAAGAATGGCGAGAAGTAGAGATGCGTGGGGTTTATGGTACGTCCTATACATGCCAACAGCCTCACGACCTAGTTGAAATCTCATATATCTTCTAAATACTTAATTGTTTGGCAGAATGACCTTAACATAAGAACATATATTGGCCGATTTCTTACACGATGCTTCTGATTTTTTTTTTTTTTTTTGGGTCCAGTTTCTTCATGTCATAATCTTGGCGATTCATGGTGAACTTGCAGGTACAGAGAAGACTAAAACAAGCCCTCCACCATCACAATTTATGGAATCATAAATGAAAGTACTGAAAAGGCTTATTTTCCTGGAAGGTATTGTATAATAAATATAAAGCCGACTACAGAAGGTAATTCTAGTTGCCATTATCAAATTGAAACTTTACTAAAAGATTGCTTCCTCGCGTGTGAATCTACAGATATGTAAATTAGTGCAATTATTATTAGTATTATTGTTGTTATTCGAGATTGAGCACATGTTGTTGTATCAGACACTAATTATCAATAGCATAGTCGTTTTGGATTCACTTCCTGTGTATTTGTGGAGTTTCTTTTAGAGATAAAAGCACGAATTAAGTGCAAAAAGTGCAGTTAAACGAGAATCAATCTTCTTCTTCTTCTTCTTCTTCTTTTTTTTCTTTTTTTTTTGGGTTGAAAAAGGTTCATTAAATCAAATTCTAAATGTTTCATTCCTTTGACAAAGCCTCTACTAATTTAATGGATATTAGATTTTCTTTCATTATATAAAATTGTCAAGAGTATCTTAAACTTTCTTCCACTGTGGTTGTGCCAAGTTTTGGTTATTATAAAACTCTTAGTTGCTCTTTTCTCTTAAACAAAACATAATTATTCATATTTAAATGAAATACTCATTTTTTACTTCAAATAAAAATGAAAAAACTTTTTTTTATACTTAATCTTAGTTAAAAAATTGGATTTACCTCAATTAATTTTTCTTTTCAAAGGAAATGAAGGGCACTCTCAAAATTAGTATCAGATTAAAGTGAATGTATGAAGTGAATGAAGAGAATAATAAATCAAGATTAGATTAAATTATACACAACCGCTTAGTATCCTTATTATTAAAGAGATTCATTTGACCCCAAAAAACGAAGAAAGAAAGGATCACTTTCGCTACCTACCATACACGTGTCAACAACGAATCGTCCGATAAAACAATCACGTAGCGCCACGTCTCTATTCGCACCGCTCCATAAAGAAACCGAGCCACACCCCACCCATCCTCTATAGAAGTCCCTCAAGATAGACGGCCTTTGATTTCTATTTCTTGCAACCAAAAAGGGAAAAGGAAATTCTGATTTGGTGATTCTGTTGAGAAATCTATAGCGGAAACGATGTCGTCGTCAGGGAGGAAAATTACTCTGAAGAGCTCGGACGGCGAATCGTTCGAGGTGGACGAAGCGGTGGCGTTGGAATCGCAGACGATAAAGCACATGATCGAGGACGACTGCGCTGATAACGGAATACCGTTGCCCAATGTTACGAGTAAGATCCTGGCGAAGGTGATCGAGTACTGCAAAAAGCACGTCGAGGCTCCTAAGACCGACGATCGATCCGCCGATGACGAACTTAAGAGTTGGGACGCTGACTTTGTCAAGGTCGATCAAGCCACTCTCTTCGATCTCATTCTGGTCAGTCCCTTTTTCTTTATCGTTTCCCCTGCTTTTTTTTTTCGTATCTGTTTCTTGATTATTCAGGTATTTGCTATTGTTTTGTCATTTAGTAGGCTAGGGTTTTGGGGGAAAAAACATTTAGAATTCTGAGTTGATTTTGGGCATACAATAATTGTAACCTGATGCAGCTTTTGGTAGGATTGGGCATCTTATACTAGGTTTCAATTTGTTTGCTTTTGATGATTTGCTGCTGTTTAGATTTTGGAGGCTAATGAATTGGAATATACCATCATCTGACAAGTCCTAGGGTTTTCTTAATTTGAAGAAAACTAACCATTCTAGCGTATTTTATATTACTAAGGATATACACGAAGTTGTGCTACTTTTTATAAGTAAAACTCCTGGTATCGTCAGTCCATGTTTTTGTTTGGTTCCCTTCTGGTTTAATGGTCTTATTCATTTTAGAAGGAGAAAGCGAATTTGTGATTTTTATTAGATGAAGAAGTTCGATTCTTTATTGACGACTTGAGTAACAACAAGCAAGAAACACATATTAGGAGCATGAAGATTGATACTTCAATATAATTGTGTTAGAGGTTGTGCATATATTTGCAATTGCCAGTAAGAACTACGAGTCTATAACTAGTTGTCCTTTTGTCACATCACTGTGTCGGTGAGGCCTGCTTGTTGCATACCAGAATTATGGAATAATTGTTGCAGTTGATAATAATCATGTCTGATTTTATTAGGTTTTGTTGATAAAATTTGAAAATAATCTGTGATCTTGTGATATATTTTCGCAGGCGGCAAACTATCTGAACATCAAGGGTTTGTTGGATCTTACTTGTCAAACTGTTGCTGACATGATCAAGGGAAAGACCCCAGAAGAGATCAGGAAGACTTTTAACATCAAGAATGACTTCACCCCTGAAGAGGAGGAAGAGGTTCGTCGCGAGAATCAGTGGGCATTTGAATGAAGTGTTGGCTATTTGGATGCTGCTTTAAAGTGGTTTAATTGTATCAACCTTTCTATTAGATGTGGTTTATTGCTCTGACATTCCATCTGTACTTTTGGATCTTTTGTGAGCTCATTAAACTCTTAAAATGACTTCTATGTTCATAAAATTTCACCAAACCAGTATGTTGTATCAAGTAATCTGTCTCTGTATCTGTTTTTTAATCATGGATTCTGATATGTTTGAGAATGGTTGTGTCTAAATTCTGTTTGCCGCAGAGAATTTGGTATGTTTCTCCTTTAGCTTGTTGCCTAACCCAGGTGTTACTATCCATCTGCAATGCATTGCCCTTGCAAATAAAAAATGCACTCTTAAGTGGGTGAAAGTACCCACCATTTTCTCTTGTTTGATAATAAAAGGAAAAGGAACGAAAATTCATTATATTTGTATTTTTTCCCCTCCTTTTCATGGTAATTTCTGTTATTGGTGGATGAAAATTGAAGGAATAATATTCAATTAGGTTTGTTATGTTATTCATAACTCAAACGTTTTTTTTTTTCAGTAATTTATTTAAATCCAACATTGTCTTGGCATTCAATGTTTTGTCAAGGGTAATTTTGCAGACTAGTAAGAGAAGCTGTTGAACCTCGTAAATGGTTTTCCTGTCTTGCAGACTTGCAAAAGAGAGGCTGTTGGACTTGGTAAAAAGTTGGATATTGAGAGATTGATTGTAATCAATGGAAAATCAACAATTATTTCAAGATCCATTGTAAGAAAAAAAAATTTACAAATCCGGAACAAAACATTGAACTGGCAGTATAGAAGGATATTCTCAGGTAGTAGGAAACTAGCTTTCAGCAAGCTTAGCATCCCTTTGGTCCGCATTCTCCTTCCATTGTTCACTTACTTTTAAATTGTGAACAATATCTTTTAAATCTATAAGATTACACCCAGGAACTCTTTCTATCCCCCTTTCCTTCATTATCTGTCTTACTCTGGCAACATCCTCCCACTGCCCTGCTACAGCATACACATTCAACAATAACTGGTAATATGAGAAGTTTCTAGGCTCTTTTGCAATCAAAGACGTTGCAATTCTCTCCCCAACAGTCACACCTTCCCTAAAACGACATGAGCTGAGCAAGTTAGCCCAAAGCAGAGAATCAGATGATTTGTCCTCGTCACCATCCGGCATCTGCCTTAGGATCTCCTCCGCCTCTTGAAAAAGTTCGACACGAACATAAAGATTAGCCATGCACCAAAAATGAGCAAAGTTCGGCTTAATTCTGAATTTGTTGATCATTTGGCTGAAGTAATTTCTGCCCTCGGATATCAATCCTGCACGAGCACAAGCACACAGAACACCAACAAAAGTAACTTCATCAGGAGAAACGCCCACTTCTCCGATAGCCCTGCTTTGATCCAACATATCCCTGAATAATTTTAGTCCATCTTCTGGATTCCCATGAATGCAGTGCCCCAAAATCATTGCATTCCAGCAAACAAGATTCCTATTTTTGATCTTATCAAAAATCCTACGAGCTAATCCTACTTTCTGGCAGTTACAATACAAATTAACCAACGTTGTATCAATTATTATATTTGACTTCAAGCCATTCTTGATTAAATATCCATGAACTGATCTTCCTTCCTTTAATCTAGCTGACTTACGACAGGCACTAAGCACACTAACCACAGTCTTCTCATTCCCAACTAATCCCGTTTTTACCATTTGTCTAAACAACTTCAATGCATACCCCGGATTCCCTGCTTTTAAATACCCATTAATCATAATATTCCAAGAAATCACATTTTTCTTGGGCATTTTATCGAACAGCTTGTGCGCTAGACTCAAATCCCAAGCTTTAACACATCCATCAATTAAAGAGTTCCATGAGGCGGTATCCCTTTGCGACATTTCAACCAAAACTTTCATAGCAAACTCAATAATCCCACAACAACCATACATATGAATCAAAGAGTTTTGCACCGGCAACTTATTAACTACCCCAAATTTAACAGCCTGAACGTGACACTTTTGAGCAGATTTAGAACAACCTATTTTTGAACAAGAGCTTAAAAGTGGCACAAAAGTATAGCTATTTGGAGCAAAGCATCCATTAGTCAGCATCTGAAAATAAAAAACCACAGCTTGATGGGGCAAAGAACTCAAAGAGTAAGCTCTGATTACTGAATTAACACAAAAAGTACCAGGATTATCAATGCATCGGAAAATCGAAACAGTATAATCGATGTTGCCGAACTCTGAAGAATGCATCAAAACTTTCTCTAGCCAAAAGGGATTGCGGAAGAGACCTGAAGTGATCAAGTGAGCTTGGATTTGAAACAGTTTCTTTATATCTTGACATGAATCGAGAGTCGAAAGGGTTGCGTGAGGAAAAGTGAATGCTTTGGACTCATTGGAATAAACTAGCGATGAAAATCGGTTAGGTTTGGATGAAAGGAAGAGGAGAGTTGGGTTAGCGAAGACGGTGTATCTGAAACGAAGGAGTTCACGAATGGACATTCTTGCCATTCATTTGGGACTTTGTTTCGATGCTTTCTCCAACTCAATTTGATTACCGCCATTGAAGCATGTTATTATGGGAGAAAGGAGAAGCCCCCTAGTTTCTACTTCGCAGCAGACAGAGAGCGAGAGACATTCCTTCCCAATTTGTTTCTTAAGCTTTCTGGTTAGCAAAATAGGGATCCTTCGGCTGAACCAGGAGATCAATTTCCAAAGCCAGCAATCAGGGGAAGTCATATGACCCACATGCCCAACAACAAACACCGAAATACAGACCATTTTCAAGGCCCAAAGAATGAAACCCGAAAAGGGTGCTTTTGAGAAAGGCTCCCCAAGAGAAAAAGCCCCAAAAGACTAATAGGCTATGGTCGGTGTTGGGGCCTGGGATTACAATGTGGCATCGTGACCATCAGAGTGATCGAGTGAGGCTCCAAGTGAGAGGGTTCAAAAATTGAACGCATACACAAATGGTGAGACCAAGTAAATGGCTTCTAAAAGATGCAGGAACTGGACTTAGCGAAACTCTTTCTGAGATCCTTCTTTGCCCACTCTCCAAACAACATTTAACAGTATTTCTCTTCTCGATGATTCTGTTGGGATCTCATTTCCTGTGAGTTATAATTTTCCCTTTTTGTTTTGGCATTTTCTTTCAATTTTTTTATTTAATAGTGGGTGTCTAATTATTTGTTGGCCATGTTACTAGCAATGGATTTGCAATTCTACTGTTATAAAAGGAACTGTCTGCTAATATTATGGAACATATTGGAGAAATCAGAACCAAAATATTGCCATTACAATTTAAAATATACATGAAACTGATACGATGCTCTAATATATACTTGGGAGTTTGGAGCTATGTTGGAGTTTTAAGTTTGTTTGTGGTTTTTAGATAAAGGGTGGATCGGATCCCATGTTTGGTGCCCAGATATTGGAAGATACTTGATACTGATGATACCAGGAAAGATGGCGATGCTGCTGTGGATTCAGGTGGAAAAAAGTTAAGGAAACGGAAGGAACTTTGGGATCTTTTCATCTTGCTGTTCCACTCAACTATCAATCTGATTTGCCAATTCA
>JBBYHO010507403.1:0-21094 GCA_038382025.1 Adansonia gregorii | reverse complement strand
GAACTTCACGATCATCGACCTTCTTTGTTGGGATGAGTGGGCCTTTCATGATTATTTTCCAAACTTGATAATCATTTACTTGGACAAATAGCCTCATCCTTGTCTTCTAATATGCATAATCTTCACTATTGAAGAGAGGAGGCCTCACGATTAAATGTCATTCTTGGCCCATACCAAAGATATCACCACTAGCCATTTACTTGGTCTTTTGCGGATCTTTGATCAAGGATTTTGAGCCTATAACAATGAGACACAAGCTCTGATACCAAGTATTAGAACTTTTAGCGGTGAATGAAATCAAGAGAGGGTGAATTGATTTCTCAAAATTTTGATAGACAAACTTGAGAAACCCAAACAATAAACTTTTGGAGTGCAATTTACTGAATGAAAATAAACAATTAAGGAAAAAGGAAAGAAGAAGCAAACTCAATGATTTATAGTGGTTCAGCCTCAATTGCCTACGTCTTCTACCTTGGCCTCCCTTGCTTCAGATTTCCATGATTCACTAACTTGAATTGGTTACCTTTCAAGGACAAGGTATAACCTTTACACTCCCTATCTTTCAAGGCCAAGATAGAAACCTTTACCTCCTATCTTTTATGGCTAAGATAGAACCCTCTCTCTACTTTTCAATGGCTATGTAGTAACCTTCCCTTTTTACAAGGGTATTGGTGTAAATAAGTAAACCCTCTAAATGTTAAGTGTTTACAAGAATTTTAGCTTAAGGAAAATGTGTATCTAAAGATACAAATGAAGAATACAAAAATAGGAAGAATTAATTCTATACAAAGATGAACTAGCTAATAAAAAATGAAAGATTTAACTCTAAGCATAATCTCTTGGTTCCTCTCACTGTTGAAGGTGTTAGAATGGCTTATTTATAGCTTTGATTATTATTCTAGCCATTGGGAACATTCGGTGAAGAAATATAACTGTTGGAGCCTTTACAAGTGTTATTTCCTGTTGTTTTCGTGCTTCTCTATCGATACAGTACCAATGGTACCGAGACATAACTTAAAAAAGTAACCATTATAACTTCTTGTATCGATACTGTAATCTGAGTATCACTACTAAGCAAGCTGTATCGATACATATACCTTTGTATCGATACATATGAGGATTTTAGCCAAAAGTAGGCTACTGCCAAGCTCTGTATCGAGACTTGTGGAGTCAGTATCGATACTTAGCCATATGTATCGATACTCATGTTCATTGTATCGATACATTATGCATAGTATCGATACTCATGTTCTTGGTATCGATACTGGTCTTCAAAATTCATTTGCAAAATCATTTTTATTTACTCAAACATATCTCAATGGATAGCCATAGTACTTGTAAGGATCTTTTTCAATTTAAACATAAGTATAAGGTCGAATATTAATTTAACTTAAATTTATTGGTTATATGAAAACTAAATTCAAGGTTAAGAGATTCAATTACCCTTAAACACTTTATTTGAGCCTAGTAATCCTTTTTTTCTAAACCCTAGACCATGGCCTACATTACATACCTAATAAAGTCCATTTTTACCAGACATAGCTATTTGGGCTATCGGGCTGTTCCTAAGAAGCTTTTTAAAATTTTATCTTTTTGAACAATTTTTTAGTCTTTAATAATATGATGGGGCAAGCTTAAAGGCCTTCGAATTACTTCTAAATTGACAAATATAGCCATCAATGGCAGAGAACCTTTCATGCTAATTAAAAAATGATCCTAAAACCATGAAAATTTCATAAGGTCAATAAAAAATTAAGTCAAATGCCCAAACACTGGTTCTTTTCAAAATAAACTTTTAGAACTTTTATACAAACTTATAAATTGTTGCTTACTAAAAGCCTTTCACATAAATCCTTTGAGACTTCATGTATACTAGCATTAGTTTAACATCTGTCACGCTATTGTGTTTGAAGATTAAAAGGATGTTATAACTTGATTGTTTGCCTTTCAAGGAATTTTCATGAAAAGAACATTCATCTAAATTTAGTCTTGATAAACTTAAACCTTTTTATATCAATTTCTTCAAGACAAATTTTTGCCATGCCACCTTATTTATCCTTTTAAATTTATTTCTTTGTCTCATTTATAAAGGTCCCAAATAGTGATCATCAATCATAAGAAAGTTGAAACATCATGACAAAGATAGCATACTTATTCTTCTTGATATTTGTAAATCGATGGTCAAAATAGTTTTAGACTTTTCATAGATTTTGATCAAGTAAACTTTTACCTCGGGTTAATAAGAAAGTGATCTCGTTCTATAAATCTTGGAATTTTGATCAAGCATGATATTTTTCGTGATTTCAATAGAAGTTTGCAAACATGCCTCGAGCAAATGTTTATCTAATTGATAAGGTTGTATTATTGAGTTGATAAACATTAATATGATATTTGGTGACCTTTCAGGAAAAATTCAATAAGTCCTAGATCCCTAAATAAAGATTAGAAGAAGGATTTTGTGGGACAAATATGTGATAATCAGTTAATGACTTAAACCTTCAACTCTAAGTATGGGAAAAAGCCTTTAACTTCAAGTTTAGCCACGAGCTCCTTTTGATAAAAAAGGAGAAATACCCATAACATTTTCTAAAGACACCTTCAAATTGAGGTTCATGTTGACTCTCTTACCTAAAAAATACAAAATTGTTTATAATATTTTCTAAAAATGCCTTCAATTTTAAGTAGAAGCACACTCTCAAAAGAAAAAAGATATCTTTGAAAATAGATTCAAAAATGCACATAATATAGTCAAGTCATCATATGTATGCATGCATTTGCATCCAATAATTTACAAGAAAGGTAAGCGTGATGCAGAAGGAGAGTAGTAATCATGCTTATTACCTCAAAATTGAAAGGTAAGTCTCTTATATTTTTAAATTGACGAACATCAAATACTATCCCAAACTTTTTTCATTTGTTGACTTATTGGCTTTATCCCAATCAACTTTTTTATATTGTTAGCTTGTCGGCTTTGTCCCAATCAAACTATCTATCCCTGTTGACCTATTAGCTTTGTCCCAATCAACCTTTCTCCCTGTTAACTTGTCGGCTTTGTCCCAATCAACCTTTTTATTCTTGTCGACTTGTTGTCTTTGTCCTAGTCAACTTTTTCTCTCTATTGACTTCTCGGCTTTATCCCATTCAACCTTTTCTTCTTGTTGACTTTTTGGTTTTTCCCTAGTGAACCCTTTTTTTCTTGTTGACTTATCAGCTTTGTCTTAATCAACCCTTTTATCCTTGTTGACTTGTCGGCTTTATCCCAGTCAACCTTTTTTATCCTCATTAGCTTGTTGCCTTTGTTCTAGTCAAACTTTTATCTTTGTTAACTTGTCAGCTTTATCCCCGTTAATGTTTTCCTCCTTGTAGATTTGTTGGCTTTGTCCCGGTTAACTTTTTCTCCTTATTGACTTTTTAGCTTCGTCTGGATCAACCTTTTCTCCATATTGACTTGTTGACTTTGTCTCGGTCAACCTTTTCTTCCTATTGACATGTCAGCTTTCTCCTAGTCACCCTTTTTCTCCTTGTTGACTTGTCAGCTTTGTCCTAATCAACTTTTTCATCCCTATTGACTTGTTGACTTTGTCCTGATCAATCTTTGTTCCTATTAACTTTTGACTTTATCTTGATCAACCTTTTTATCCCTATTGACTTATCAATTTTATCCTGGTTAACCTTTTATTACTACTAACTTGCCATTTTTATAACCCTTTTATCCCTATTAACTTGTCGACTTTGTCCTAATTAACCTTTTTATCACTGTTGACTTATCAACTTTGTCTCAGTCAACCTTTTCTCCTTATTGACTTGTCGACTTTGTCCTAGTCAACACTTTTCTCCCTATTGAGTTGTCAGCTTTGTCTTAGTCAACCCTTTTCTCTTTGTTGACTTGTTGGCTTTGTCCCAATTAGCCTTTTTATCTTTGTTGACTTGTTAACTTTGTTTCGATCAACCTTTTCTCCCTATTGACTTGTCAGCTTTATCCTGGTCGACCCTTTTATCTCTATTAACTTGTTGATTTTGTCCAGGTTAACCTTTTATCTTTACTGACTTGTCAGCTTTATCTTGATTAACCCTTTTATCCTTGTTAGCTTGTTGGCTTTGTCCTAGTTAACCTTTTTATCCTTATTGACTTAGCAACTTTGTCTTGTCAACCTTTTCTCCTTATTGACTTGTCGGCTTTATCTGAGTCAACACTTTTTCTCCTTGTTGACTTATTGATTTTCTCTAAGTTAACCCTTTTATCCTTATTAACTTGTTGGCTTTGTCCCGATCAACTTTTATCCCTGTTGACTTATTGGCCTTTCCCCAATCAATCCTTGTTTATTCTTGTTGACTTGTCAGCTTTGTCTCGTTAACTTTTTATCCTTATTGACTTGTCAACTTTGTCCCAGTTAACCCCTTTTATCCCCATTGACTTCTCGGCTCTATCCTGGTCAATTTTTTATCCTTGTTAAGTGGTTGACTTTATCCAAGTCAACTTTTTCATCCCTATTGACTTGTCAATTTTGCGATGGTCAACCATTTATCCTTGTTGACTTATCGATTTCATCCTGTTAACCCTTTTTAACTTAGGTTTTACCCTAGTTATTGTTTAAATTAAAGATTTTTCTTTTAGGCTGATTAGCTTTTATGTTCATTATTAGTTTTGATTATTTTTCACACATCTTTGCCCTGGTCTTGATTCTTAACAGCGATCAAAGAGAGGCACCTGTAGACACCTGATTTTATCCGGATCCCCTTTTTTTTCTAATAATCCTAAATATCTGAGATTTAGGATTTAATGACAACCACCATTGGGAATGATCTTTTTCAGATGAATTAGACATTCTTAAAACCTTTTTATTCATAGTTAAATGACCGCAAGTTCACATGATAAAAAAGAATCACACTTCGATTTCTAATTTCAGATATATAAAACAAATATTTAAGAGAAAATTCATTTTTTATCTTTTCTTGACAAAATTTTGACAATTTGATTCTGCGAACGATATCACGGTCAAATTTCTTATTTTTAGGAAGTTTTAGAGAATTTTCATTAAACTTGAAAGTTTACCGTTATATAATTATACTGACCCCAGTGTGGTATTTATGCTGATATCTTCGAAAAATTAGAAATATTTAAGGCAAGATTCATGCTTGCATTTTAGACTACAAGGCAAGATGCTCATTTTTGTAATTAATTATGATTTTTTCACAGTATCATGAATATTGTATTCGTAAAATTTTTTCTGATAAAATTATTTCAAATTTTGAATTTTCATCTTTAACATTTTATAAATTAATACTATAAATAATATGTTTTTCAATTCATTTTATATAATTTTTAATGTATTGTTTCAAATTTTCTCGGTTCTAGAATACGAACTTTTCGTTATTTATAAAATTTTTGGTGTAATTTTCTTGAGTTTTGAATTTTAAAATTCTTTAAATATTCACATTCAACTACCATTAAATCAGTTTTTCAAAATTTATTTATTTGTTATGAATTTTAAAATTTGTCTCATTTAAACAATACAGAGTTTTCTACTCCAAGAATTTTTTTCAAAATATTTTACTAAGTTTATATTTTTTTAAATCCTCCAAATATTATTATTTAATTCATATGAAATCAATTTGGGAAAATTTCTTTTATTTTATTAGCTTTGCATTGTTCTTTTGAAATTTTTTTTGTTTTTAAAATACGAAGTTTTATATTCTATAATTTTTTAAAAATATTTTTCTTAGTTTATAATTTTTGAAATTCTTTAAATATTATTTTTTTAATCAATATTAAATCAGGTTTGAGAAAGTAAATTTATTTTATGAGTTTTAGTGTTTTTTCCGTTACCAAGATACAGGTTTTATACTCCGTAAATTTTTTGATAAAATTTTTTTGAGTTTCTAATTTTAAATTTATTTAAATATTAGTATTTAATTCATATTAAAATAGTTTTGAAAAGTTCAATTTATTTTATAAGTTTTAGAATTTTCTTTATTACCAAGACACGAAATTTTTTACTCGTAAATTTTTTTAGTAAGTTTTTTCTGAGTTTATAATTTTTAAAATTCCTCAAATATTATTTTTTAAATCATATTAAATCAGTTTTGAAAATTTTAATTTATTTTATGAGTTTTGCATTTTTTTACATAAAATAAATTTTCCCGTTAAGGGTTTTTTTAGTTAAATTTTACGTGTTTGTCACTTTTAATATTTTTCTGTGAATTAAAAAAATTGTTTTATTATTAGATTAAATTAAATTAATCATCTGAAATTTTGTTTCAAATTTGTAATTTGTAATTTTTATAATTTAATTATTCTAATTAATTTTTACGGTATAATTTACAGATTATATGAATATCTTTCAAAATTCTCTAGACTTTGATGATGTCATGCATGAAATCATCCACTAAAATACAAAAATAATTAATTTAAATCAAATCCATCAAAAAGAAATTAAATGAATCAAAAAATAAAATAAAAAGTTAAAAAAAATCTCCTAGAAATTTCTAGTGAGGTTTCGACCCATGGTATTTTTCCAACCATGTGGCTGTCCTCTACCTCTATAAATAGAGGTGGTTTATGTTTAATGGGGATTTTTTTAAACATTTTGAAAGGAAAACACAAAAAGATAAAAAACAAAAATACTAGTATTTCTAGTTTTTTCTAAGGTAAATACATGATTCTTCTTATTTTTCTTCATTTGATTTTTTTTCTCATCTTATTTATGAGTTAAATCCATGTTAAGGCTCATGGATTTTTATCCATGTTGAAAGGCTAAACATGTTGATTTTAGTTTTTTATTTTATTTTTTTAGTAATTTTTTTATGGGATGGTATTTTATTGTTGTGAATTTGATTTTGTTGTGATTATATTTAAATTTCAATTATTTCTTTAGTGTTATTTTGATAATTAATATTTTGATTGATTTTGTTTTGTGCTTATTTTATAATTTATGTTTATGTAAGCTTAATAATGGCTATTTATGTTATTTCATGATAATAAGTCCCATGTTTTTTCATCCTGTTTGAATGTGTTTGCATTCGATAATGATGATTTTGTGCTTATTTTCATTTAATTTTAGGGTTTTTAGGTTATTTAGTAATATTTGTAAACTTAGGGACTAAATTGCAAAATTCATGAGAATTTTTTAGGCCATTTGTATCTTGGCCGAGAGCCTTGTGGACCTTAAGAAATCTAATTTATGTGTTTACAAACATGATTTAGGCATTTCTAGCACTGTGGGGTCATTTTACAATTTTAGAAAGTTTAGGGACTAAATTGCAAAAATGAGAAATTTAGGCTTTATGGCTAAAAGCGCTTGGCTGAACCCTCATGTAAATTCTTGTTATGATTTTTAAGTTAATTTTTTGCCAGAATGATTTGTTGTAGCGTTTTGTGATATTTCATCATATAGGGGTCAAAATGAGATTTTATAAAGTTAAGGGGTTATTTTGCAAACTTTGCAAACTATGGAAAAATTTTGTTTTAAGGCCAAGGTATTTGGCTAAATTCTTGTTGTTATGTTTGCAGTAATTTTTATATATAATTTCATATGATTTAGGTTATTTTATCATATAAGGATTAAAATGAAATTTTTAAAAGTTTAGGCTTAATTAGCAAATTTAAACCTCTAAGGGCAAAACAGCTAAAATTATCATTTTTACAATTTTTTATTATTCCCATGGCCTTCCGTAGGGGTATAGAAATTTTTAAACTTTTTGTATTCTCTTAGTTTTCCATTAGGTACGAAATGAAATTTTAAAAAATTTATGGGCTTAATTGTAATTTTGCATTTTAAGCTAAATTTTGAATTTTAGTTTCCCCATTTAGGGTAAATTCATCCATTTCTCATCGTTTTCATGTCATGTGGGGTTACCGAGAGATTTCACGTCAAAGGTATACCGTAAGGGCATTTTGGTAACTTTGCTCACCGAGGTGCATTTACGTTAAAGGTGAATATTTAGGATTGGTTTAGCCTTCCAAGGTCATTTCAAGGTCCATTAGAGTTACCAGCATACTTTTATGTCGAAGCTATACCTTACGGGCATTTTTATAATTTTGCTTATCGAGACACTTTTACACGAAAGGTGAATATTTAGGATTGGTTTAGTTTTCCCAGGTCATTTTAAGGTCCATTAGGGTTACCGAGGTACTTTCACGTCGAAGGTATACATAAGGGGCATTTTGGTAATTTTGCTCATCAAGATTTTTTTATGCTGAAAGTGAATTTTTAGGATTAGTATAGCCTTTCTAGATCATTTTAAGGTCCATTAGGGTTACGAGATACTTTCAAATTGAAGGCATACCATAAGGGCATTTTGGTAAAATTTTTTGGATGTTTTTAGGTTAAAAGTGCATATTTAGGTAGGTTCACCATATTTCAATTATTTTTGAGTCTTTTAGGGGTTACCGAGATACTTTTATGTCAAAGATAAATCTTAGAGGCATTTTAATAATTTCCCTAGAACCTAGTTTTAAGTGTCATCATGATGCTTTTATGCCAAATATGTGTATTTAAGATAGGCTTAACCTTTCATAGTCATTTTCATGGCTTTTAGGGTTATCGGGATACTTTTAGGTTAAAAGTATACCTAAGGGCCATTTTGGTATTTTCACTTGAATCAAGTCTTCGGTAGTCATCGAGACATTTTATGACAAAAATGTGCATTTAGGATAGTTTCATCCTTCCACAATGATTTTTATGTCCTTTAGGATTAACAAGATACTTTAATGTCAAACGTATATCTTAGGGCATATTGGTAATTTTACTAAAACCTCAGGATGCTTTTATGCTAAAGATGTGCATTTAGGATAGGTTCAGTTTTCCATAATCATTTTAATATCATTTAGGGTTATCAGGATACTTTTATATCAAAGGTATACCTTAAGAGCACTTTGGTATTTTTATGTTAGAACCAAGTCCTATGTGATTACTAAGATACTTTCATGTCAAAAGTACACATTAAGAATAGGTTCATCATATTAGGTCATTTTTTGGTCAGTGAGTCTGTATTTTTAATAATAAAATTATTTTTATAAATAAAGCAATGTCTCCTAATTAAATTAATATGTAGGATTTTTTCCAAAATATGTGAGGAATTTTATGGATTATTTTAATAGTGAGATATGCCTTTCAAATAGGAAGTCGAGATTTTTTTCAATTTAAAAAAAAACTTTAATATTTCACATGGTTCTCCAACGAGATATGATAAAGAATTCGTGTCCACTTAGTTCCCTGGGAGGGTACAAATAATTTTGTGATTTCAAAATGTAATAAAACCCGACTCTTTAAGTATTATGGGAATTATAATTAAATATCTAATATTGAAATTGAACAAAAATCAAATTTTTTTAACACATGATCAATAAGGTACCGATTGCTGAGCATCATGAGAAGGTCGATCCTTACTTGTGATTGTAACCGACTCTCGAACCCTTTCAAGTGATCTCTGGTATGAGCGCAAACCTCGGAGATTGTTTTTATAGGTTTTGTAATCTTTAAAATATAAACTCTGATAGGTGTCCAATCTCACCTAGCCAGAATAAATTGGTGGTGAGTCCAAAAAAATGGTTGTTTCGTAACAACTATTCAAAGAGATTGGGTGAGCAATTCATCTCGACAACTCAGTCCCTAGGTATGAAAAATAAAGTATAATAATCATGATATAGGCCTTTAAAAATAAAAAAAATTATTATATATAGATATTTATATAGAAACAATCAATACATTCACCATTTTAAGTCAAGTTGGTCAAGATTTTTATTTGGGCCATGTTACGACACCTATTAGTTAAATATAATTTTGATTTTGTTATTTTTTATTAGATTTTATTTGTGTGTTCATTTTACAGGCATATGTCCTTTGAAGACACAAGCCTTCATAGGATAAGGCAATTCATTCAAGAAACCGAATCCTTACTAAGCTTTATAGTGTTAGAAGTAATTGCATAACAGTCTTCGGCTTCTACATCCTTTTTAAATTAATCACCTCTAAGGACATCATTCATCCACTCTTTGCCTTCCTCAACTGCATTAAGAGTAGAAATCATGGTTGTTGAACAGAATGTTTGGGAACGCATATGAAAGGAGCTTGCTGCACCAAATATCATATCTCAACCTCTTTGCATTAATTTTCCTAATTTTAAACAACCATTTGAACTCAAGTCTGGTCTTATTCACTTATTACCTATCTTTCGTGGTCTTATAAGGGAATATCCAAATAAGCACCTTAAGGAGTTTGATATGAAATGTTCGGGCATGAAACCACTAGGGGTATTGGAAGATCAAATAAAGTTAAAGGCTTTCCCATTCTCCTTAGGAGATTTAGCGAAAGATTGGCTCTACAACCTTCCTTCCGGATTAGTCACTACTTTGGATGAAATGGCATGGCTATTTCTGGAAAAGTATTTTCTAGCCTCTAAAGCTACGAGCATTAGAAAAGAGATTTACAAAATAAGCCAAAATCAAGAGGAGACATTGTATGAGTATTGGGAGAGATTCAAAAGTTGTGTCCAAGCTACCTTCATCATCAGATCTCAGAGCAACTTTTGAACCAATACTTTAAAGAAAGCTTGCTTCCCATAGAAAGAAACATGATCTTGCAGCCTCTAAAGGTGCATTGATCAATAAAACACCCAATGTAGCAAGAGCCTTAATCTTCAACATGGCAGCCAACTCTCAACAATTTGGCACAAAGACTAATAATTTCGCAAGGAATGTTAGTGAGGTGAGTGCACAAGATTTGTAAAATCAAATTTTTTATCTTACTTCACTCGTGCATGCTATAGGAAACATGCAAGTAAAAGTATGTGGTATTTGCTCAACGCAAGGACACATGACTGATACATCCCACCTCTAAAAGGACTATTCAAAGAATGTAAATGCAATTGGTGGATTCTCGAGACAACCTTAAAGGAAATAGGATCCATTCTTTAAAACCTATAACCCCAGATAGAGAGATCATCCCAACCTTAGTTATCAGAATCATTAAGCAAAAATTTCAATTTTTAATAAAAAAATCTATCGACCTCTCAATATCAACCTAGAATGCAACCTTTTAGGGAATCAGGTAACTCTCTTAAAGATATTGTAAAAAAGCTTGCGACTAATCAAGTTAAGTTTCAATAAAAAATGATACAAGGCTTATCAATTTGGAGAGATAGATAGGCCAAATTGCAACATTATTGAGTAAGTTGGAAAGCCAAGGTTCGGGAAAATTACCTTCCCAAACAGTGATTAATCCAAAAGAGGGAGTTAATGCTGTAGCTCTCACTTACATCAAAAAAAGAAAAAAATTAGCCAACCAAATGTAAGCAAGGTTGAATTAGAATATGAAAAAGCTGTGGAAGCTGAGACACTTCCATAAACCAAGATCGATAAGGTAGAGCCTAACTCTATTAATTCTTGTTTTAAAATTTTACCCCTTTTTCCTGGTTGTTTTGCTAGGTCTAAAAAGGAAGAATTGAAAAAAGACATACTAGACACCTTTTGAAAGGTTCAAGTGAACATACCTCTCTTGGACACTACAAAACAAGTGCTATTTATGCTAAATTCCTTAAGGAGATGTGTACAAAAAAGAGAAGGTATAAGGTTAATGAAAAGGTAAGTTTGGGGGAAAATGTATCTGCAGTGATTCTAAAAAAGCTACCTCCCAAGTGTAAGGATACAGGTTCATTTACTATTCTATGTAGAATAGGAAATACAAGTTTTTAAAGGGCAGTGTGTGACCTAGGGTCATCCATTAATGTCATGTCTAGGTTTATTTTTAATAAATTAAACCTTGGAAATTTAAAAGAAACGAATGTAATCATTCAACTGGCAGATAGGTCAAATATTTACCTGGACGGTGTGGTGGAGGATATCTTAGTCTAAGTCAGTAATTTGGTATTTTCGACTAATTTTTATATTTTAGACCTGAAAGATGAATTTTCTATTAATTCAGCACCTATTTTGTTAGGAAAGCCGTTCATGAAAATAACTAAGACTAAGATAGATGTTCATAGTGGTACTATTATAATGGAGTTTGATGGTGAGGTCATTAGTTTTAGTATTTTTTATGCCATGAAATATCCAAGTGAAGTACATTCTATTTTTCATGTCGATATTATTGATCTGCTTGTTCAAGATTTTTAATTTAGGTGAAAATGATGAGCTTCAAGTATACATTAGCCAAGGATTGGAGAAAAACAATTTTGAAAAATTACATAAAAGGCTGCTGTGGAAAAAAGATACCATGACTTCATATTTTTTTACACCTCTCTCTAAAAAGTTCAACATTTCATTTATTACCTATTATCTATGGCAAACTTTGACCTTCTGTTCTGAAGCACCAAAAGTGGAATTAAAGTAATTGCCTAAGCAATTAAAATATGCATTCTTGGGAAAGGGAGAAACCTTGCCGATGATCATAGCCGAAGACCTAACTTCATTACAAGAGGAAATGTTGATAAGAGTTTTGAAAGAATGTAATGCGGCAATTGGATGGACTATTACTAACATCAAAGGAATCAGCCCTTCAAATTGTATGCATCAAATTTTACTAGAGAAAGGCGCAAAACCAAGTAGAAATGCTCAAAAAAGACTAAACCCACCCATGAAGGAAGTAGTGATGAAAGAGATCTTGAAACTACTTGATGCAGCGTGATCCATCCAATATCGGATAGTAAATGGGTAAGTCCTATACATGTGGTGCCAAAGAAAAGTAGGATAACAGTAGTTACAAATCAAGACGTAAATTCTTACCCTAGTGCAAAATGGTTAGAGAGTTTGCATGGATTATAGGAAACTAAATACAACCACTAGGAAAGACCATTTCCCATTATCATTTATTAATCAGATATTAGAAAGATTGGCAGGTAAATCACATTATTGTTTTCTTGATGGATATTCTAGTTATAACCAAATTACGATTGTAGCGGAAGACCAAGAAAAAATAACTTTATGCCCCTTTGGCATATTTGCATACAGACGCATGCCATTTCATTTATGCAATGCGTCAACCACATTTTAAAGGTGAATGATAAGCATATTTTATGATTGCATTGAAAAAATAATTGAAGTGTTTATGGATGATTTTACAATATATGGAAATTTTTTTGATGCATGCTTAGAAAACCTTACAGTTGTGCTAGACAGATGTATAGAAACTAATCAGGTTTTAAACTATGAAAAATGTCATTTTATGGTACAAAAGGATATAACTTTATGGCATGTTGTATCTTCTAGAGGAATTGAAGTTGACAAGGCTGAGATAGAGATTATTTAATCATTTTCTTACCCCACAAATGTGCCAGAAGTTTGTGCTTTTCTTGGACTTATAGATTTCTATCATAGGTTTATCAAAGATTTCTCGAAGATAGCTTTACCCTTATGCAAATTACTAGCAAAAGATGTGGAGTTCATATTTGATGATCCTTATAGAGTAGCTTTTGATAAGCTAAAAAAGTTGTTAACTTTAGCCCCCATTATCCAGCCCTCTAATTGGAACCTATCTTTCGAGATAATGTGTGACACAAGCAATCATGCCTTAGGTGCAGTGCTAGGGCAGCAAGTTGGAATAGCCTTAATGTCATTTATTATGCCTTAAGAACTTTAGATAATGCTCAACGTAGCTATACTAGTACAAAAAAAAAAAAAAGAACTTTGCTTGATTGTTTTTGCTTTGGAAAATTTTCAATCTTATTTGCTTGGAACTAAAGTAATTGTGGATTCTGACCATGCAACTATCAAATACCTTTGTCCAAGAAAGAGGCCAAGCCAAGACTTATCAGGTGGATTCTTTTACTACAAGAATTTGACTTGGAGATCAAGGATAAAAAATGAGCTGAAAATGTGGTAGCCTATCACCTTAGTAGATTGAAGAGCAAAAAAGATTCATTACCATTAGATGACTTATTTCCAGATAAGAAACTTTTTACCATGGAGAATGCTACGCCTTGGTATGCTGACATCGTCAACTTCTTAGTAACTAAATCATTACCAAATGATCTATCTAAAGCTCAAAGAGAAAAGATAAAAAGTGATACCAAGTACTATATTTGGGATAAACCATATCTATAGAAGTAATGTCTTGATCAGGTAATGTGAGTATGTGTGCCTGAAATTGGGTTTCAGTCTATTCTAACTTTTTGTCACACTTATGCATGTGGAGGGCATTTTGGGTCTAAAAGAATAGCTCATAAAGTTTTAGAATATGGTTTCTTTTGGCCAACTTTATTTCATGATGCTTTCAAGTTTTAAAAAGCATGTGAACAATGCCAAAGAATAGGTAATTTAACTCATAGACATCAAAATGCCACAAACGCCTATTCTAGTATGTGAAATTTTATGTGTGGGGCATAGATTTTATAAGTTCTTTTGGTAACATTTGCATGTTACATTTGATTGATTATGTCTCAAAGTGGGCGAAAGCAATAGCCATCAAAACTAATGATTCCAAGCTTGTTGTAGGTTTTGTTAAAACTAACTTTTTTAATAGGTTTCGAATACCAAAAGCTCTTATCAGTGATAGAAAAACTCATTTTTGCAACTGCATGATTGAATATTTATTAAATTAGTATCATGTTACATATAAGGTGTCCATTGCATATCATCCTCAAACAAGTGGATAAGTCAAGGTTTCTAACAGGGAGATAAAGTCTATTCTTGAAAAGATGGTTAACCCAAGAAAAAATGATTAGAGTCTTAGATTGAATGATGCTTTATGGGTTTATCGAACTACTTACAAAACACCAATAGGGATGTCTCCTTATAGGTTAGCATTTGGTAAGCCATGTCATCTACTAGTGGAATTAGAGCACAAGGCTTTTTGGGTAGTAAAATAATGTAATCTTGATTTAGATGAGGCCGGTTTACATATAAAGTTGCAAATACAAGAGTTAAAAGAGATTAGGAATGATGCCTATAAGAATTCATGAATTTACGAGGAGAAAACAAAGGTATTTCATGATAGAAAGATTTTGAGGAAAACTTTTGATGTTAGACAGAATGTTCTACTTTTCAACTCACGGCTCAAGCTCTTTCCAGGTAAACTTTGTTCTAGGTGGATAGGTTTTTTTGTTATTGCTAATTTATTTCCTCATGGTGCAGTAAACATTAAGAGTTTGGAAACCAATAAAGAATTCCAAGTCAATAGTCATCGATTTAAGCCATAATATGAAGGATTTCGAGAGGAAACAATGGAGCAAATGGAGTTAAAAGATTCAGTGTATGTTTGAAATGGAAAAAAGTCAGGCAAATGACATTAAACAAATGCACTACTTGGGAGGGTAACCTAATTTTAGAAAAAAATCAGATTTGATTTCTTTCTATTTCACTGTAGTTTTATCTTATTCTTTTTGTTCATGTTTATTTATACATTAGGGATGATGTATGTAATAGATGTGGAGAGATTAATTATATATTGTTTTAAATTTAGTGCTGTTCATGTTAAATTTTTTTTGTTCTTTTGGAAAATTAATGTTTTCTTAGGTTCTTTTTAAAGTTTGATGAGTTCATGCATGGATTAAATGAGGATATGCTTAAATACTATGAACTTGTAAGCTAACTCTATTTTAGTGTAGCTGATGATATTGAACACTTAGCATCCTAAATCTTGGTTATTATAAGACCTTTATGAGTTTTGAGCTTAAAAGATTATCTTTCTCAATCTAATTTCTGTATTGTGAATATCAATTCATGTTATTGTAACTCTAGAACTTGCTTTAAATCTCATTAAGATTACATTTGTTTACATGCAAGTTTGAAAGTGATGAAGGCACTTAAGATGGAAACTAGTTGAACCTAAATAGCCTACCTCGTAATTTATCCCTTAGTGAACCTATTTGAGCCTAATGTTAACTTTTGTTTGTTTAAACCATTTTTAAGCCTAAAATTTTAAAAAAATTATTCTAACTATTGTAGAGCATTTAATTACATGTTCAATTTTTTTTAAGAGAAAGAAATGTGAAAAGGGTGAATTCTTGAGGCTTGAGTTTGGAGAAAAAAAAAGTAGTTCATATATGAGCTATGAAATCATGTTTGAAAGCTCCATGAAACATAGAATTGAGTAAAAACCCGTAACAAAGTCAAAGCAAAAAAAAAAGGTGTTCTCATGTGATAGAAAAAAAGTAAATTTGATATTGAAAATGTCTAAAGAGAGACTAAGTATGTAGTTTGAATTTTGAAATTTTAAATTATATTTTTTTATTCAACTTTATATTCCACTAGTTTCTTTGTCTTTAATTACCCTTTGTTTATCCATTCTTTGTTGCTATAATTCCTATACCTTAGCCTCATTAAAACCATTTTAAAGACCTTCTAATTTGTTTTAGCATGTGTCATAAGTATAGAGATAAGATGAACGAGCAAGCATATGGTAGTGCATTTTCATGGATTGCATTTGATAGAAATACTAAGCCTAAACACTTGTGTGATATTGAGTGCATATCTATTGAGAATAGCCAAGATAAATATAATGAGTTGTTCATAAGAATCTCTTATCTAAGATGGTTGTAAATCTTGTGAAAGAAATTTTATTCTTGCTATATTCTGTGTTTTGACATGTATGAATCTTTAAAAGCTTTGGAAAGATTTAGAGTTTACTTGCATTTAGGATTAGTTTAGGTCTAGTTTGCTAAAGGACTAGCAAAATCTAAGTGTGGGGGAATTTGATAAGTGTTTAATTTTATATAAACTATTCTTCTATCTTAATCTTTTCTAGTTATTTTTTATGATTATCATAAGCATTTATTTTTTTTATTTTGCATGATTTAATTGGATGAAAAATACAAAAGAAGTAGAAAGTGGCTAAGTTAGGGAATTTATGCGGGTTTTGAATTCTAATAAGCTGATCTTAAAGAACTTTGATCACACTATGAGAAGTTGAAAGATAAAGTTCTACTTGGGTTAAGAGTTTAAAAGCTGGAATAATTACCTTTGAAAATTATATTTATCTCTTGGATAAATAAAGAAAATCAACCCACAGATCCAACTTTATGGCTACATTCAGAAACAAGACTGCATAAAACTTCTCAAGAGATCAAGATAAAGAGTAGAGATTGTATTTTGATAAATTAATGTAATTATCTTTATCCCTAGTTTTAGTTGAATTCTTTCCCTATAAATAGAGGGGGTTAAACAATTTTGATTATCTCATTCTTATCCTTCTTCTCTATTGTATTCATTATTTTATAAACTATGTCTTGCTAAGTATTTCATTTGGTAGGAAAAAGATTTACAAGCTTTTGTATTATACATCATGAGAAATAAATGAAGTTATTTTCAAAGTCAGTTTTTTACAAGTATCTTATGTTTTTTATTTAAATATCATGGTTATATGATTTAACTTCTAGGATACGTACTAGTGGTTTTCTTATATTTAATCTAGAGCTAGTTTAATTAATCAAGTACGTAATAGTTTGATTAGTTTTACATAAGTAGCAAATAACTTTAATCAGGATGTTCAAGTTTCCATTTTAAAAGTTATAAAAAATACAAGTCTTTCTTAAATAAAATTAATTTTTAATTTTGTTAGATTGAATCAGTTAAATTTTCCTAATTTCTAAAACTATCTTTTAATTATATTCCAAAGCTTCTTTTTGGAGAGTTAAATGATAAGGGTTAATCATAGTGCTTAACTTGGTTAATTAGGAAGTAAGAGAAAGCAAGGAAGTCAATACATGTTTGATTCCATAGTTGATTTATTTGTTTAAAAAATGCATAAGAGTTTTCAGTGATTAATGAGGATACACTAGTAAGCAATAGCGACTTACTACCAAAGTTTTTTCATTGTTAATTTTTATTACTTAAATTATTTTCAAGGTTTTTCTATTTTGATTTAAATCATAAACAATTTAAACCCCTATTTATTTTTTTAATTAGATTCTACCATTTTTCCTATCACATCGTTTTTTTTTCTTTTTATTCTCAAAATTAGTTTTGAACTTCTAAAGGTCCTTATGGGATACAATCTCTACTTCTTTATACTACAAATCTAAAAATCAAACGAAAGGAAGTGAAATGCTGCTCGTTTAGCTTGATTTTTAGATTTGTAGTGTAGAGAAGTAGAGATCGTATCCTATAAAGACCTTTATAAGTTCAAAACTAATTTTGGAAATAGAAAGAAAAGAAATGATGTGATAAGAAAAATGTTAGAATGTAATTAATAAAAGTAAATAGGGGTTTAGATTTTTTTGATTTAAAGCAAAATTAAAAAAAAATAAAAAATAATTTAAGTAATAAAAATCAACAATGAAAAGACTTTGGTAATAAATCAATATTGCTTACTAATGTATCATCATCAACCATTGAAAACTCTTATACATTGTTTAAATAAATAAATTAGCCATGGAATCAAACATATATTGACTTTCTTACTACCTAGTTAACCAAGTTAGTACTATGATTAACCCTTATCATTTAACTATGCTAAAATAAGTTTTAGAATATAATTAAAATATAGCTTTAAAAACTTGGAAAGTTTAACTGATTCAATCTAACAAAATCAAAAGCTAATTTTATTTAAAAAAGACTTTTATTTTTCATAACTTTTAAAATAAAAACTTGAACATCCTTACTAAAATTATTTGCTACTTATGTAAAACTAATCAAACTATTATTTATTTGATTAATTAAACTAGCTCTAAATTAAATATGAAAAAACCACTAGCATGCATCCTAGATGTTGAAATCATATAACCATGACATTGAAATAGAAAAACATAACATAAGATATTTGTAAACAAAATGACTTCAAAAGTAACTTCATTTATTTCTCATGACGAATAATATAAAAGCTTGCAAATCTTTTCACTACTAAATAAAAAACTTAGAAAGACATAGCTTAGAAAATAATAAATACAATAGAAAAGAAGAATAAGAATGAGATGATCAAAATTATTTAACCCCCTCTATTTATAGGGAAAGAATTCAATTAAAACTAGGGATAAAGATAATTACATTAATTTATCAAAATAAAAATAAAAAATCAGTTTTTAATATTTATCTTGATCTCTTGAGAAGTTATATGCAATCTTATTTTTGAATGTAGCCATTAAGTTGGATTTATGGGCTGATTTTCTTCATTTATCTAAGAGATAAATACAATCTTCAAAGATAATTATTCTAGCTTTCAAACTCTTAACCCATGTAGAACTTTATCTTTTAACTTTATCTTATAACTTCTCCTAGTGTGATCAAAGTTATTTAAGATCAGTTCATTAGAATTCAAAACCCACACAAATTCTCATTTTCAAACTAAGACAATTTCTGTTTCTTTTGTATTTTTCATCTAATTAAATCTTGTATAATAAAAACGAAAAATAAATGCTTATGATCATAAAAAATAACTAAAAAGGATTTAGTTTATATAAAATTAAGCACTTATCATTACTCTTTCAGGAATTATCTCTCTCTTAAATTTGTACAAGTTGTAAACAAGTCTACATCAAGTTTTCTAAATTCTACAATAATGGTTTTGGTTGATTACAGCAATCATTGTTTAGTTAATCTTGTATGTTTATGAAGAAAGGGTCTTGTTCAAAATAGTTTCAACTGATGTTTCTTTTCTTCTTTACATGATTAAGGGCACTAGCCACTAGTCAATATCCTTGGTTTAGTAGCTCGCAAGGATAAATGTGGTGGTTCTATTTCTATTACGTTTTTGAGACTAGGTGGAAAACGTAATGAAAAGAGAATGGTGAGTTTGATTGACTAGAGTAATGAATTTCTATTTCTTGATGTTTTGCCAAGAAAATATAAATGAAGGCTTGAGGGACATTGCCTTCTTCCTGAACTCTTTATAGTCGTTGATATTTTTAAATAATTTGAAATATGGTTTCATTTTATGAATTTTGTCGATATTGTAAATTATTCATTGTCTCAGGTCAAGCGCTTACTCTTAAAGTTTTGTTTATAAGAGATAACTGGTTCGAGGAGCAAAGTGTCATTGATGTGGTTGTTGCTGTAGAACATCAACCAGGAATGCTTATATCATCGTGGGAGTTCATATATATTTATATTATGATGATGTCATTGAGTTAGATCGTCTCCACAGTCTACGTAATGTCGTTGCACGTAGAAAAGTTCTATCTCGAGCTATCTCTAATGCTGGTGGGATGTTCACATTCAAATCAAAACCCTAGTATGAGTAGCTATGCGTATCAAGCATTAAAATGCTTTTCATGATAAAATTTGATATCAAGTTTAGAATCAGTCTTTGTTCTACACATGGCTAGACTTACAGAAGGAATTTGATATTTCATAGGGTTTTGGTTGTTTTCCTATTCATTTTAGTTGATTCTAGTATTTATTGGCAACGCTTTTGGTTATTAAGATATTACATTGTCCCTAAGGTTTTTACTGTTTAGAGCTTTTCCGTCAACCACAAGTTTAGATTTTTCTTATTAAGTGTCTTTTATTATTAATAAATTACTTTTTTATATGTCTTTCTTTAAAGGATATTTTAGTCAAGCTGAACAAATACTGAGAACATAACAATAAGAGAATAAGAGAACTTATGTTCCCATGCATTAATATAACAAAGTTTAATTATTCTAGTAATTGATAATTTGACTGACTTACAAGGCTTTATGAACTTATACCATACTATGAGAGTGAAAACACAGTATTTGATGTCTAACCTTCTGTCATGTCGATTTCAGTTGAGCACCAACTTGTAACAGCCCCTAAAAGTTTAAGGTAGGATACTTTCTTACCACGGGCATGCATTTTTTCTCTTGTATTATGATTGAAACTTCTAGATTTTATTTGAACTATCATTTTATTTTATAGAAAGTTGTAAATTCCATCCCCATGTCCTGTCACGATTGTATATCAGCCTAGCAACACTTTTTTTACCCTCATATGCATACACAGCTTGGCATTCTAATAGCTTTAATTTTGTCTTGATATTAAATTGGTAGATTAATCATATCATTCATTTGAGAAAAATACGATGTGCCAACCAGATAAGCTGTAGCATTAGCAAAATAGAGGATCTTAAATAGATTGCCTGACAGGAATAAGACTGTCGCAACGTACCCCAGGGTGGATCCTCGTGGATCTAAGAGTGCGTACGACTTAAAATATTATCCTGACTCGAAAATGTCTTCTTGACTAAGACCATTCTTCGGAGTT
>JBBYHO010507402.1:105425-150563 GCA_038382025.1 Adansonia gregorii | reverse complement strand
ACGTCCCTTGATGCCACATCTTTGTATTTACCTTTGACATGATCTCTAGGCCTTCTTGACATCCTTAAAAGCTTTTTTGTCAGGCGACATTGTCGCCCGACGATCAGTGTCCCCTCTTACGTCGATGCTCCAGATTGTTAAAAAAATTAGCCCGGACAAAATAAGGTGTCTACACATGTCAAAACCAAATCTTTAGGGTCATGTTAGCACTTTTTGGTCAAAATCAAGTCTTTAAAGTAATTTGTAAAGTAACATGCTATTGTAATATATTGAGGTATAAACCTTAGCATATCAGAGTAGACAACATTTCGTATCATTATATGACATTATCCAATTGGATAAATCACTCATTTAAACCTTTTGTATCAAAATATGAGAATAACTGGGTTAAAAAGCCACTATTAGTCTTTTTTGGCAAAATGTGATCAGTCACCTATTAAACCATTCACTCAAGAGTTATAAAACTCTAAAGGAATAATTTTACAAGTCTACATATATTAGAAATCTATAAGTTGGGCTTAGGAGTCAGTTACGCCACAAAAAAAGATTGACGCTGCTCATGTTGCCCAATAATTGGTACCAACTCATCGCACGTATCTGAATTTGTTTTTCTCAATTTCAATCATATATATTCAACCATAATCCCATTTTTATTCACCAAAATTAAACAAATATCACTAACAAAAATGTATCTAGAAACTCTTATTAGGACTAGCTTGGATTTGCAATTGATTCGGAGCAAAAATCATTTCTAAAGGAAAAATTTCATAAAAACATTTGACTATAAAAATATTCACTAATTTGACTCCATTTTCAAGACATTTTTTTATCAAATTTGACACTACTTAAAAGAAATCACCAAAATAGATGCTTGGATTAAATTGAAGAAATCATAACTTTGAAAACAAGAGTAAAGGTAAACTTTTATTTAATTCAACTTTGAAGCTTTAATGTGAGTCATTAGGGGACATTTTATAGGACACACCTAAACTTATTGACATAGTAAACATGACTTCTGGAATCAATTCCAATGAATCCAAATGCCTCAGAATAGTGAACACCAAACTTAGGAAAGAATCAAAATAGGGGAATAGATTTGACCTTTTAAGCTCTCCAAATTTATTACAGATTATTCCTATAACATAAATTCATCAAATAAAATTTTATGAATTTTGACTTGCTTTACTTCAAACTAAAAATAATAAAAAATTCCAAAATCAATTTGGCTATCAGATAAATTTTTTAATTAGACACTAATGCATCCTATAGCATGTCTGATAAGCTTGACTTCTAGATTGCTTCTTAATTTGTCTGGAATACCCACCAGTCGAGCCATAATGCTTGGAAGGCTTATTCACTCTGATTTTACAAAATAGTATGAGAAAAGTGCAAAAAAATTATTACCCTCATCAAAATAGTTTGTATTAATGATCAAGTGCAGAAACAGAGCTATAAGAATAACTTGTCTTCTAGGATTTTTCTGTATTCGACGGATCATGAAATAGAATGTTTCAACGTTTTATCATGTATCATAATCAATAAGGACTATAGGAAAAATACAAAAAAAAATTCCTAAGGTCTATAACCTATTCAAAAATATTTTTTTTGCAAGACTATCATGCTAGATTGCAATAATAACTCTATCATAACTTTTGATCATGAAACGTTTTGTCAATCTTTTATAACACATTTTTGGATTTTCAAACATCCAGCAGCATGACCAAAATAGACTCTATGAATGCCCTATATGAGGAAACAATAAAGATTTCTAAGTGATTTGACCAAGATCTGTGGTTTCCAACATTGGTGATATGTTTTGGAGTCATACGAATATTTCTGCATTTATTACTTTTATTCATTATTATTTATTCCCAACAAGTGAGAGGCACACAAATGCCACTCACTTGTGTGCTAAAACCAGTAACCATAGTGATACGTAAACATAATTTTAATGATTTACACTAAGGTTTACTAAGTTTAGACTCAACAAAGCATATTTAAACAGTTAGAAAACATTTTTCTTGCTCCTAATCAGCCTTAAACTAAGCTATTTTATTACATGTCCCTAAGTTATTCATATAAAAACTTATTAAACATAGCCAAACCTTGACCCACCTATTGATTAAGTGAACCAAGCTTTACCCTCAGGTGTTTCATTTAGAAAAACAAGGTTTTTACACATTTTAAAGACCTGAACAAGCATTTTATCAAACATGTAATCTAGTAACCTCTACTTTAGTAATTAATCAACCACAAACCTATTATATGCACAAATTTGTATAGTCAAACCTTTTGAAAGCTAATTATGCTTATCTACTAATGAATTCTCATCATTTAACAATCAAGCACAAAAGAACAAGCTTGGATATAATTTAATTAACATGAATATCAATCTAAAAATGCTTTCCACCATTTGAGCTCAACAATTGAACATATAAGCTCATAATTCCACCAAAGAAAGCATCAATTTCAGAGTACCCAACTTTAACTCAACTTATTTCATGTCAATTTCATCATTTAAGCATCAATTTATGTAAACTACTTAAGCACACTAAAATCCTCGCATGGCTAAACCTAGCTAGATGAATTTCTTCTTATTTGAACGCTCTACTAAGCGTAAAATCCTAGAATTTCATTATTTAGAACTCAAGTTCTAATCACTAAGATTTTAGCTCACACTAGCTTAACTTAGTAAGATTACGCAAGAATAGGTCAATTAAGCTCAATACCTTATGAACTTAAGCTAGTTGAACTAAAGAGCAAACATTTAGAAGTGTTCGTACAATTAATCAAGTTAGAGAATCATGATTTCATTATTCTAAACTTTGTAATTTTAGCTTATTATCATTAGAATCTAGTTGAACTAAGTTTAAATAATCAAGATCCTATCAAATTATGCTGCCAAAAACTTTGATTTAAGGAAACCTCTTATTGAACCTAGGTCTTATCCTATAAACTCATTTTCAAGTTAGATTTTATAAATTAATCACTCAGTCAAGCTTAAAATAACATGAAATCAAGTAAATCATAGGTCAAAATCAAATCAAAGCATTATAGCATCAAGACTCAAGATGGTTGAACATAAAAGATCATGCAAACACCTTGGCAAATTGATAGTAAAGAGAAAAGTAAAAAATTATACCTATTCCAAGCTTGATCTTTTCTTAGGAATGATGAGAACTTGAGAGAAAAGTTAATATTCTAGAATTTCTAAAATTTATAAGTGTTTCTATTTTTTTTTCAAAATATGAATATCCTTTCTTAATTGGAGACCTCAAGGTTGGTGATTTAAGCTTAAATCATCTTGAGGTAACGTTAGCTCAATTACTAACTATAGACACCCTATTTTGTTTAGGCTAGCATTCAAGGCATCCAAAGTTATCATTGGGGTTATTTATACAAGCATAGGTCATTTTCTCATTATTCTCTACTAACATGAGGTTTCTAAGAGGACAAATGTTTGTATAATCTATATTTGCGTGAGTAAGTATCGATACATGGCCCTTATGTATCGATACAAAGTTTTACATCACCAAAAATGCAAGTTTCATATGTTGTATCAATACCACTAGCATTTGTATCGATACACATGTTTAAGTATCGATACCTCACCATCTGTATGGATATAAACCCTTGTTAATAACTTGAAATTATATTTTTGGCTAGATGTATTGATATACAAGCTTTTGTATCAATACCTAGGTAAAAAATGTTCTATATATCAATACAAAGTTTTTGGTATCCATAACTAGAGGTAAAATTTGCATTGTTTAACGATTCAAAGTTTTTTGTATCGATGCACGAAGGCATTTTTGCCAAGTTCATGCCACTTTCAGCCTTTGCACCACCAAACTTAAAATCTGATTTAGGCATGCTTTTGGCACAAAAAATAATCAAAATTCATAATAGGCCTCATTATTATACTTATGATTAGGTTTCAACAAATTTTTTAGGCCCAAAATGGCTTAAAAATGGAACATTTGTGGATTGCATGGTTTGTGTAGAGGTATTTTTGGCTTTTCACCATCTGCAAATAGGTTTAACCGTTTTGCTTTATCACCCTACTATTGGCAGTCAATGAAATTTCTATCAACTGAGAATAGTACTCATGGTTGTAATGTGGTACATGGAGAAAACCCTACAATACCTTTATTTTTGGCTCTTAAACACTTGGCTAAGCGTGGGATTATAAAAGCCAACTTCGCTAGTAGCATACTACATTCACACTCTTTACACATTCTTCTTTCTTTTTTAAACATTCTGCAAATAAACTTTTCAGCCTCCAAACTCTTTTCATTCTTGTAGCTCTTTCAAACCACCATTAAAAATCGTTTAAAAACATTTTTTTCTTCATTTACACCTTCTAAACTCTCTTCCATCGATACTGTAATTAAGAAAACTCTTTTTTATTCTTTCTTTGCTAGTTGATAGCAAAAAGAGGGAAAAAATGAGTTAAAGCTACTATTCAAAGGAAAAGCTAAAGTTTAAAGTCTTCTTGGGTATATTTTCCATTTGCCTTTCATTTTATATTTTATTTTTCATTATCTCAATCATGCAAAGAGCTTTTTATGTTCTCATGACTTTATTAGGATCCTCATTACATTATTGTGGCACTGTTTGTGTTAGTTTTAGGATCTTAAAGATCTTCCGATGCCTTGATGTTACTTGAATGGCCAAAGATGCCATGTTTTATTTTGTCATCAAAACAACCTCCTATTGATGCATTTCTTGTCATGTTCCATTCATTTTCACATGCTCAACTCATGCTTAAATGTTTATTCTAGCATGTTTTAGGCATATTCATGTGTTTTCTTCTATTTCGGTATGCTTTAGGAAAGAAAAATATCATCTTGAAAATTTTAGCAACCTTTCTTTACGTGAACATGTTGATATCACCATTAATGCATGACTCTTGATGTCATAATGTCTCTATGCATATTATTAGTCCTTCTTTATCACATTTGTCTTTTTTTTTCATATTAAAAGGTCATCATTTAATGTCTGAACATGAATTATCTGTGCTCATTCTCATATATGCCTTGTTTAGTTCTTCTCTTGTTTGTCAAGATGCTTACTTGTTTGCTATAAAAATCTAATTTTTATAAACCCCCAAGTTAAGACCATATTACCTCTAATAAATAGAGATTGACATGGATTTATTGTTTTCATTACTTGGTTCTCCAATCTTAAGGAAAAATCAAGCATTTAATATCTTCATTCATGATCAATGAGGTTAAATATTCTAGTTTTCAAAGTGAAATAGTCTTTTTATTTATTTTAAGTGTTTTTGCTTGGTTTTAAGTTTAATACCCTTATTAATGGCATGGCCAATTGGTTGTTTCATTTGTTCAAAATTGCTCCAAGATTGTATAAAAGAGCTTATGAAGCCCATATCGCCCATTCCTTTTTGTCGCAGACATTCAAATGTCTGTAGCTCTAGTCTGGCCTTAAAAAACCTGAAATATTGAAAAACTCCTCTGTTTCACCCTAGCAACATCGTGATCTCAACTTGAAAAAATCATTTTCGAGCCATAAAATATTTTTTTTGGAATTTTAAGATATTTTTACCTTAAAAAGCATTGGATTGCCTTTCTAATGGTACCTTGTTTGTCCCATGATGTGCCAAATGAGAGAGCTTTAATTTTTCAAATTTATGCTGCCCAAAATTTTTGAGCTCAGTAATCTAAATTCTGTTTGCGCCATTTTGGCCCACCAAATGGTTGTTTTTGAATTTTTAAAATACTTTTGGTAAAAATTTTTTGAAATTCCCTTCCTGGAAGATATAATTTGTGATTTAACCAACTAAACATATTTGAAATGATTTTTCAAAGTTTGCGACACCCTCTCCCCTGCACATGTTGCTACTGCTAAAACAACCTTAACTTCAAAAATTAGTTCCACCTAGAAAGCTATTTTTTGGGATTTTTGGAATATTTTTGTATTAACCCTTGTTGATTTACCTTTCTAATGATACCTCGTTTACCCTTGAAACCTCTAAATTTGCCCAAAATAAATTTGAGAAGGTTAATAGTGTGATGCTATCCTTTGTTTTTAGGATTCAAAGGATTAAACAAATTTTTTAAACCACTTTTTCGAGGTAATCAAATGGTTCAAAATATATCTAATTAATTTTCTATGGAGTCGTGTTTCATTAGATGGGTCCCATGAGGCTTAGATCAAGACCAAAAACAAAAAATCAAATTTTATTTGAATTATCAACTTTAATTTTAAGATACCTATTTTCACTAAAAAAAGTATTCAACTTCTCATAAATATAAAAAATCTTCACCATAAGGGATGCTCCAAGCCTATCTTTTTGAGGGAAAACTTTAACTATCCTTTTCACTCAAGAATCCAAATTTTCTCTCCCAAACATCCTTGTGCCTTTTAATCAAAACCTTTTTTCAAATATATCTAAAATCTTCACCATTAAGGATACTCCAACCTTATCTTTTGAGGGAATATCCAACCTTGCTCCTTACTCAAAGAATTCTAATTTTTTCTCTCCTAGACTTTTTTAGGCCTTTTAATCAAAACTACTTTTATGCTTTAAGCAGCCATTGAGTCTAAATGTGTCTCAATATCATCATCTTGGTTATTCCTCAATAATCAAAGACAATTATAAGATACATTTAAATCATTTCTCCTTTCTTATGCTTTTGTGTTTTTATTTTTGTGCAATATTTATCATATTCCTTTTTGTTTTACTAACATGTTTCCCTTTTGTGGTGTCTTTTCTTCATTCATATTTCTAAATTGTTTTGAAATTATAGGGCAATGTTCTATGTTGGTAGCTCTCTAGTGCTTAACAATATTTAATTTTTCAAAAATTAAATTATAAGATAATTTTTATCAAAACTTTCCTATGTTCCCTAAATCTCTAGGGCATATGCATGGTTTAAAATTTTTTTCAAAATCGAGTTTACAATTTTCACAAAATTTCATGCATTAAAAGCAAATTATATCAAAATAATGACAAGTTAAAATTGAATAAACCAAAACCAATGTAAGACAAGGCCAGTTAGCAAGCACTAATTTCGGACATCATAGGGTGCTAATCCTTTCCCGTGCATGACAACACCTAAACCCAACCAATGAATCTCTAGACCTTATAGACCTTTGAAATTGATGTTTCAACTTTGGTAATTCAAAATATCATTTTTTTCAATAGGCATCCATTCATGCCTAGCCTTAAATGATATGTGGCAACTCAAAGTCCTTGACCACTTCTTGGAGTCCATCCAAGAATGGTTAGCCGAGTGATTTGGTAAATGGTCCTCACTATTATCTCATTACGCTTAATTCAAATCCTGACTAAAGGATAACCAAAAAGCAATGATTACAATAATACAATTTTTTTCTAAGTTGTGCATGCCACTATCTAAGTAATTTGGGTTGGGGCATAGTGTTGGGTAAAGGCATGTCGTGATAGTTAGGCAACTCCATTGGGGACAAATTATAGAGTTAGGCTTACAACTAGCCTTGTTTTATTTTTTAGTTTCCTTAATTTTCAATCATTATTTACTTATAATCCTCTTTCATCTTTGTTTACTATTGTTTTACCTTTGATGATTTTTGTCTTGGTTCATCAGACACTGTGTTGTTCGATAAGTATGGTAACAAAGGGTAAACAAAAGGTTTAATTCTTTCTTCGATACACACTATGCACATTCAATTGCATTAGATTCTCACCAAACTCCATGGTGAGATTAGGGCCCCAATTATTAAGAGGAAGTGAGCCATCCACCTTCATGATTAACCCTTCATATAGGCATAGTAAAACCTTTTGACATGTAAGGTACCTATATCTCCCATGAGTAACCCTCTGCGTATATATATAGGGAAATCTATCCATTAGATTAAACCCATTCTGCTAAGCCTATGACGAGCCTAAGATCAAGGTGCCTCGATTATCCTTATTGAACAAATGAATGAAGCGGATACCAATTTAGGCATCAATTCAAGCCCATATAGTGAGCCTTACCAGCCTAATCATGTCAAAACCATACCAAAGTGCTAGAAGAACTTGGAGAATAAGACACTTAGGGAAACACTTCTTACTTTTTACATTTTTGAACTGTTATTTTCTTAGGCAATGATGAATCCACATTGGTGCCCATGTTTTCAATTTCGCCCATTGATAGACTATTAGGGCACTTTATTATGTTGTCCAAGGGATGGCTAACTCTTATTCTTCCTTTAGGTGAAACAGTGAGTGATATCACCCATGATCCTTTTAAGGCCCTTATATTGCCTTAAAACCAATAAACTTGACACATTCAAGCCATTATGTTGTTTGATTGATGGCTTAACAGATGTTTGCCAATAAGTGATAATAGATGTACATCATTAACTAGTTGGTTAATTCTACTTGAAAGGTTTCATATTACCTCATTAAGGGTGAACTTAATCTAGTGGAGTTGTTATGCTACCTGAATGATGGCTAACAATTATTGTGCTCCGGTGAATGGTGGCATGCAAAGGTTGTCATCTAAAATTTGCTTAAAGTTAAGTATCACTTTCAAAGGAATAAAATTTAATCCACTCATGCTATCATGCTATGGATTAATGGCTAGGCATCAACCACCCCTAGGTAATGATGAACAAATACTATCACATGGGTTATTAGTTTTAACCCATAAAAAATGCTACCTATGATTTTTTAACTTGGACATATCGTTTTGTTGTTCGTGTCAATTTATACCATCAAGAAAGAGTGATTCTTTCTTCGATCCTCTAGGGCCACTCTAAGGCATTGTAATGCCTATTATTAGGGTAATTCCTAGGCATCTTGAATTTCATAAGGCAAGTACTAAATCTTCCTTGACCTATCTATTGGTTCTTAATCTGAGTAACCTAATAAAGTAAAAGAAACCTAATGGTGCCAAAACTGTGGAAATTATAGAGGATCTTAACAAATATCAACTGTTAGAAAAATGAAAAATTTAAAATCGTGGATGCCAAATCTTTTAGCATAGTTTCCAACCTCATCATCCCACCCAAGTTCAAGGTACTTGACTTTGAAAAGTATAATGGGACCACAGATTTGATTACCCGTGTCCAAATGCATTGTTGAAAAATGGCTGGGTCCAAATGCATTGTTGAAAAATGGTTGGGTATAAAGAGAATAAGAAGCTTTTGAATCATTGCTTCCAAGGTAGTTTAATTAGGGCAATTGCTCAATGGTATAATAAACTAGAAAAGCCAAGATCCAAACATAGGGGTTAATCTTGCCAGGGCCTTCTTGAACCAGCATAAACATATTTTGATTAGGCACTTATGGGTTTTTTTTAAGAAACATGAAAAAAAAGCCTACCGAGACCTTCAAGTAATTTGCCTAAACATGAAAGGAAGAGGCAACATAAGTACATCCACCATTAAATGAGAAAGAGATGACCACATACTTTGTGGAGACACTATATGCCCCTTTTTATGACAAGCTCATGTGGAATGCAACAAGGAATTTTGTTGATCTAGCCATGTTAGAGGAAATGATCGAGAATGCTATCAAAAGTGGAAAACTTGAAATGGGTGAGCAACCTATATTAAAGGAAGGAAAATACTTATAGATGAAAAAGAAAAGGTCCAAGCCTTTATCTCTAATAGGTAGTTGACAAAGGGTTTCACTATACACCATCTGTATGGCGCAAGCCAAATAGTTTCCCTATTGGGGGAACTGTTGCATTAAACCCTTACTGAAGTTTTTACCTACTGGTAACTTTTCCATTACGTAACTCAATACCCATGACCCTAATTAGACTTTCCTATCAATCAAAAAGGGTAAAAGTGCTCAAAAAAGATAGCAGGGCAATTAAGATAAAACACCTAATAAAATTGATCCTAGTATCATGCACTGAATTATTTCCCTAGCTTATCCAGGATCAGTTAATTATGCAATCTATTCTAAACCTTTAGAGCCACCTTATGTAGAAGGTCATGAAACCCATGCTTGTAGATATCACATAGGGTGCATGAGTCATTCCATAGAAAAATACGAGGCTCTTAAGAGAAAAGTGTGATAATTGATTGAAGGGGACAACTAGATCTTGACTGATCTTGATATTGAAATAGGATGTGTGAACCTAAGACTATAATGGTATCCTGATTTAGCATGCTTCATATGAAAATATTTTGTCTTTGAAATGTCATCTTTTTATGAAATCAATACATTTGGAATTTTGAATCATATGTTATTGAAAACATGATATTAAAAGTCTTGAGAATATTGGTGATTACTTGCGTTCTTCATCATTCTTTCAGGTCTTTCATGCATAAAATTGACTAATTAAAAAATAAAAAGCTTTAGGGAGTCAATCCTAAACAAAAAAAGCTTTCAATTGAGGTTCAAAGTGATAAGGACCAATCTTTTAAAATTTATAGACCTTTTTAGAACAAACAAATGTGATAGTCTCTTAAGAATCCAATTGGCGATAATTTTACATGTATCAAGATTATGCTAAAAAATCCATTTTTTTCTTGATGAACCAAAACCTAAGGTACTGAGCTATACCTTAAAAGCTCCTTAAATCACATCTTGACGCAACATTATAGAACTGCCCTGTGTCCCTAGCAAGCCTTTTTTAAGGCACATCCTGGAACCCACCATGAACTTTCAACCCTAGTTCTTCACTATCATTTTGATATCTTAAGATTAGAGCTCTTCATCAATGCATATTATCTATAACCTAAACCTTGACATCACGTGATTAACTATAAATGGCAAATTGAAAATAAGGCAAGCGTAAGTGTGTAGAGTGAAAAAGAATTAAGGCATGCCCAAGCATGTGGAGTGAAAAAAAAATAAAGAGAAAAATGACAATTGAATGTGAAATTAGTGATTGAGGTGCTAAAAATATTTTTCAAAAGGACTTTTTCCAAGGAATGACTCTTAAATTCACATAGCTATGCTTGAGATGAAAAATAGCCATCCTTCATCATGCTTTCATTAGTTAGAAAATTATGCTCCTTGCTACCTCTTTCGAGCTAATGAATTCATTTTTTTGGAACCCTGATCATGGATCACCCTCCACATCAAGGGCAACGAGAAAACCTTTCTAAAGTACATGAGGGCAGATATCCTATTCTAGAATTGTGTAAGTACATGATATTAAATAGCAAATATGAAACATACGAAGTTTCTAAAGTCTAAGATTCTTTTTAAAAAATGATGTAAAGTCAAAAGCAAAAAAACACAAAATAAGAAAAATAAAAAAATGAAAAAAAAACAAAAACGAAAGAAAGCAAAAAGCAAAAGAAAAATAGAAAAAGGAACAAAATATTAAGAAACTTGGGCATGGATGCCTTCATGAAAAGAAATGATCCTTTATCCAATCACCATAAACACTAAATTTATGCATTTATACCTTTTCTTTTAAAATCTTTAGTCTTGGCCTCTATTATGGTCCTTAAAAGTTCCATTTCGATTAAGCATAGCCTTGTGAATTAATTAACCCATTCTTTAAAATATTATTCTTTTGATAACTTTTAAACCTATTAAGTGACATAATGATGCAATTGATTGGAAAAAGAACTCAAAAATGGAAAAATTAAAGCTAAGGGTGAAAACCCTAAAAATAGATAGTCTAAAGTAAAATAAGGAAATTTCAATCTCATTAATCAAAATACTGAGCTCTTGACAAAGAAACCATCATTCTAAAAAAAAATCTAACTAGAAATCACTAAACATCCCTAAAGAGGCATAAACTTTTAGAATCATTTTCTTCATTTTCCCAAATCAACCTAAACCTGTCATGGCCAATCTTAGTGCTAGTCAAAGTATCAAAGGTAAGAAAGCTTAAAAGAATATCAAAATTGTTTGGTTTTCAAGGAATTTCATGTTCTATAAAGACTGGTCCATTCATGAGCTTAAAAGAATAAGGAATCCATTTCACAAGCCTTAAACTTTCTTGAACTAATTAAAACCCTCTTCAGTTTCTTCAACCTAGCTAAAAAGCCAAATCGCCATCCTCCAACCATTAATCATCAGCCTTCAAGAGACTTGAATATCATGCAAAGCTGAGAGTTTTGATCAAATGAACCTTTCACACAACAAAGGATATCATGAAAAAAAAAGGTTTTCTAATCATGGGCAAAACTAGGCCTAATGGACCTTTTACTTGGAAAAAGAGTCATCAAGAAAGGTTAAGCCGAGTTTGGGGAAAAATTCAACTAGGGTTTTAACCTTTATAGCACCATGTGCTTACATGTCATCATTCATGAAAATATGTATTATTCATATAAGTATTTAGCATCACTCATCAACATATACCTTTCTTCAAGCGTAGTTGCATCATTATTGACTTTAGCATTTGTATTTCTTTCTGTGCATTTGGATAATGGCTAGTTTTAATGCTTGCATTCATAGGCTGTAGTACTCATGTGCATTCTCAGACAAGAACACCAGCACTCACTTGCACTCACTTATGATTGTACTCATATACACCCTCATTTACAAACATTTGCACTCAAGTGTAGCCATATTTACAAGTATTCATACTCACGTGCATTTACATTCATGTGCATTTGCATACATGTGTTTTCCTATTCATTTCCACCAGTATTCACGAGTCTCTATGCACTCTTGTGTAGTTCTATTCACATGTATATTTTTACATTGGCACTCCCATGTAGTTTTATTGACATGTATTTGCACCCATGTCCATTCTCTTTCATATCCATTCAAGCTAATGAGCATTAGCACTCATATGCATTCTTACTCATAAGCATGAGCACTTATGTGCATTATCGTTCATGAAAATCAACACTCATGTGCATCATTACTCATAGGTATTCGCATTTATGTGTATTCCTAATTATATCTACTCGCACCCATATATATTTCTATCCATTTGCAATTTTACTCGTGTGCATTCCCAATTATATCTACTTGCACCCACATATATTCCAATCTATTTGCATCAGTACTTATGTGCATTCTCATATAGGTGTATCAGCACTCATGTGCATTCTTATTCATAAGTACTCATACTTACATGTATTCCTATCAATATGCACTCACATGCATTAGCATTTTCGAACATTTGCATTGTGAACATTAACCATGTCATTTCGTATGCATATGCATCATTTCATGCACATAGGTCTCTTGTTAACAGACATAAACATCACCATTAACTTACTCATGACACCATATAAGATGGCATTTGTACCTTGGCACCATGGCATACATTACATTTCCTTTCTTGAGAATATCGACCAAAATCTTTAAAAGCCTTTTTTGAGGACATTTCATAAAAAATTTTCAAAGCCTCTCTTAAGGATATTTCGTTAAAAAAATTTTAGAAACCTTACTTAAGGATATTTTAAATACTCCTAAAGTCTCTCCTAATGATGTTTCATTAAAAACTTTCAAAGCCTTTCTTAAAGATATTTCAAAAACTTCTAAGGCCATTTTTAAGGACATTTCATCAAAACTTCTAGGCCTCTCTTAAGGATATTCCAAAAACCTCCAAAGTCTCTCTCGAGGATGTTTTCATCAAAAAACCCTCTAAAGCCTATCTTAAAGACATTTCATCAAAGCTTCTAGAGCCTCTTTTGAGGATATTCCAAAAACCTCCAAAGTCTCTCTTAAGGATGTTTTCGTAAAAAAAAAAAAAACTTTAAAGCCTTACTTGAATATATTTTAGCAAAACTTCCCAAACCTCTTTTGAGCATGTTTCATTAAAAACTTTTAAAGCCTCTCTTAAGGAAGTTTCAAAAGCCTCTCTTGAGGACATTTCATCAAAAACTTTTAAAACCTTCTTTAAGGATATTTCAGCAAAACCTTTATGGCCACTTTTAATGATATTTCAAAAACTTTTGAAGCCTCTCTTGAGGACATTTTGAGTGATCCTAAAGCCTCTCTTAAGGATATTTCATTAAATACTTTAGAGCCTCTCTTAGGGATATTTCAAAAGCCTATCTCAAGGACATTTCATTAAAAAAACCTTTAAAGCCTCTCTTAAAGACATTTCATCCAAAGCCTTTTTTGAGGATGCTACTTTAAACATTTTAAAGCCCTTTTCAAGGATATCCTCAAAAACTTCTCTTAAAGATGTTTGGATAGCATATAAGCTTCTCTCGAGGATGCCCTAAACACTTTTGATGAAGTCTTTTATCTTCTTTTATTGACTTTATCCACAAAAAGCTAGGTACTAATAGACTTAGTATATAAAAAATCAAGCACCAGTCGAGTCCATCTATAAAGAGTTGGGCACTAATCAAGTTAGAACATAAAGAGCTAGATACCAATAAAGTCTATCCAAAAAGAGTTGGGCATCACCCAAGTCAAAATCCATATTAGTTGGCACCTATCTAGGGGGTTAAACCTTAGAAAAAAACCTAAAAGCCTAGTAAGAAGGTCAAACCTTACAAAACTTATCCAAACTTATAACTAAATCATCACCAATATATTATGATCAACACAATGAAACATTAATTAAATTTTATTTTTGTAAGCATTTAAAAGGCATCATTTCAAATAAAACAAGTGTCTATTTCTCTTTGCGCTATTCCTGATACCCAATAATAACAAAAAAAGAGCAACTATAGCACCCTATTTTGTCTAGGCTAGCATTCAAGGCATCACAGTTCATTATACAAGGCTTCATCAGTGTTATTCAGACAAGAAATTTTCTCATCATTCTTAAATAAAGTGAGGTGTCCAAAAGGCCAAAAGTAAGTAAAATCCATATTTGCATGATTAAGCATCAATACGTGGCCTTTAAGCATTGATACAAGGTTTTTATGTCACCAAAAGTTCAAGTTTCACATATTATATTGACACCACAAGCACTTGTTTTGATACACATGTTAGAGTATTGATACCTCATTATTTGTATTGATATAGACCCATATCAGTAGCTTGAAATTATGATTTTTGGCCAAATGTAATCAATGCATAGAGGTAAAAATGTTCCATGTATTGATATAAAGTTCTTAGCATTGATACATGGAGGTAAAATTTGCCTTATGTATCAATACAAAGTTTTTGTATCAATACACTAAGGCATTTCCCCAATTCATGCCATTTTTAACCCTAGCACTATTAAACTTAAAATTAGATTTAGGCACACTTTTGGCATAAAAAAATCATCAAAATTCATACCAAGCCTCAGCATTCAACTTACGGTTAGGTTTTGACAAAACTTTGTAGCCTAAAATGGCTTGAAAATGGGATATTTTTATGGATGTCATGGTTTGTTTAGGGGGGTGTTTAGCTTTTTACCATCCACAAACAGCTCTAACCCTTCTACTCCACCTTATTATGATAATCAATGAAATTTCAGTTAGCTAAACATAGTACCCATGGCTGTTATGTGGTACATGCAAGAAAGTACTAAATAACCTCACTTTTGGCTCATAAACCCTTGGCTGAGTATACGATTATAAAGAGCCAAATTTGCTAGTAGCGTACTACATTTACACTCTTAATAGATTTTGTACAATTTTTTTCATTTTGAATCACTCTCTGAAAAAGCTTTTTAGCCTTAAAAAACGTAAAACTCTCTTTATGTTGTAGTTCTTTTAAATCATTATTAGAAAACCTTTGAAAACTATTTTTTCTTTATTTAAACCCTCAAAACTCTCTTCCATCCTAACCAAAAAACTTTTTTTCATTTTTTCTTGTTGGTTGATAGCAAAGAGAGGAAAGAAAGTGCGCTTAAAGTTGTTGTTCAAAAGAAAAGATAAAGTTGAAGGTCTTCTTGGGTATATTTTCCATCCTTCTTTCATTTTATATTCTATTTTCTTTATCTCCATCATGCAGTGAACTTCAAATGTTCCTATGATCTCATTAAGATCCTCATAGCATTATTGTGGCCTTGTTTACGGTAGTCTTAGATCTTTATGACCTTCTTAATGCTATAATATTGCTTGAGTGACCAAACATGCCATGTTTCATTTTTCCATAAAAATAAACTCCCTATCCATGCATTTTTGGTCATGTTCCATTCATTTCACATGTTCAACTCATGATTGACTGTTCATTTTAGGATGCTTTGGGTATATCCATGCATATCTTGTATTTTGATATGCTTTAGGAAATAAAATGCCATCTTAAAATTTTTGACAACCTTCTTTACATGAAGATGTTCATATCATTTTCGTGGCATAATTCTTGATGTTATAACATTTATTCCATATTCGTCTTACCTATCTTATTTATCATCTTTTCCATGTTAAAATGTCATCTTTTTATGTTTAAACATGCTATCCAAGCTTATTCTCATGTATGATATGTTTAGTTCATCTCTTGTTTGTAAAAATGCTTATTTGCTTGCTGGAAAAAATTGATTTTTAAAAACCCCTGAGTAAGTCCATGTTACCTCAAATAAATAGAGATTAACATGGATTTATTGTTTTCATTAATTGGTCTTCTAATCTTAGGGAAAAATCAAGCATTCAATGTTTGGATTCAAGACCAAATGAGGTTAAATATTCTTGTTTTCACAGTGAAATAGCCTTTTTACTTGTTTTAATTATTTTTGCTTTAATCTTGAGTTTAATACCTTTGTTGATGGCATGATCAATAGGCTATTTCATCATCCCAAATTACTTCAAAATTAAGTAAATGACCTTATGAAGTCCATGTTGCCCATTTTTTTCTATCATGGATGTTCAAATGTCTATAACCTGAATCTAACCTTAAAAAGCCCAAAATATAAAAAAAGCCCTTGTTTCACCCTGGCAGCACTATGATCTCAGTTAAAAAAATCATTTTCGAGCCTTAAAACATTTCCTGGAATTTTTAGATATTTCTCTTAAATGACATCAAATTACATTTCTAATGATACCTTGTTTGTCCTCTGATGTGCTTAGATAGACTTATAATTTTTCAAACTAGCTTCGCCTAGAACCCTTGGGCTTAGTGGTCTAAATTCTATTTGGGCTATGTTGGCCTACTAGATGATTTTTTTAATTTTTAAAATATTTTTAGTAAAAATTTTATGAAATTTCCTCTTTGAAAGATATTGTTTGCAATTTAATGACTTTGAACATGTTCGAAATAATTTTTCAAAATATATGCCACCATTTCCCTTGCACATGTTACTACTGCACAAACAACTTTAACTTCAAAAATTTATTCCACCTAGAAACCAATATTTTAGGAGTTTTGGAATATTTTATATTAACCTTGTCGAGTTACCTTTCCAATGATACCTTGTTTACCCCTTGAACATCTCAATTTGCTTAAACTAAATTCAAGAAGGGCAAGAGAAATGATGCTATCCCTTGTTTTTGAGATTTGAAGGATTAAACAAATTTTCTTAATACATTATTTTGAGCCATTTGAATGCCTCAAATGCATTTAATTAGTTCTCTATTGAGTTGTGTTTCACTAGATCGATACCACGAGTCTCATATAAAGGCTAAAATAAAAAAAATTAAATTTTATCTTTTATTCAAATTATCGGCTTTAATTTTAAAAAACCCATTTTCACCTAAAAACTATTCTATTTCTCATAAATATAAAAAATCTTTGCTATAAAGGATGCTCCAACCTTACCTTTTCGAGGGGATACTCCAACCTTGCTTTTCATTCAAGAATTTCAATTTTTTCTCTCTTAAACATCCTCGAGTCTTTTAATTGAAACTTTATTTCAAAAATATCTAAAATTTTTACTATTAAAGATACTCCAACCCTATCTTTTGAAGAGATACTCTAACCTTCTTTTTCACTTGAAAAATCTAAATTTTCTTTATTCTGAACTTCTCTGATCCTTTTAATCGAAACTTTTTTTTTCACACTTCAAGCAATGATCAAGTCTAAAGGTGTCTCAAGATTGCCACCTCAGTTATTCCTCAATAATCAAAGATAATTACAGGATAAAATCTATCGTCCCTCTTTTTTTATGTTTTTGTGTGTTTATTTTTATACAATATTTATCACACTCCCTTTCGTCTTATTAATAAGTTTTCCTTTTAAGGTGTCCTTTCTGTATTCATGTTTCTAAATTATTTTAAAAATTTACAAGGTAATGTTTTGCGTCAATATCCATCCAGTGCTTGACATAGAATTTTTAATTTTTTAAAAAAATTAAATTTTGGGATCATTTTCATAAAAAATTCCTATGTTCCCTACATCTCCGAGGCGTATATGTGATTTGATTTTTTTTTTTCAAAAATTAGATTTACAATTTTCAAAAAAATTAATGCTTTAAAAGAGGATTATATGAAAATAGTGACAATTCAAAGTTGAGTAAACCAAAACAAACGTAAGACATGGCTAGTGGGTATGGACTTTAGGTGTTATGGAGGTGCTAATCCTTCCCAACGTATAACTAGCTCCTAAACTCAACCATCGATTCTCTGAACATCATAGACCTTGAAATTGATGTTTCAAGTTTCATAACTCAAAATATCATTTTCAATAGGCATCTGATCAAGCCTAGAATTAAATGATCATTGGTGACTCAAAGTCCTCAACCACTTATAGGTGGCTATCCAAGATTGGTTAGATGAGCAATTCATCTCATGGTCCTAACTATTATCTCATCACACCTAATTCAAATCAGATAACCCAAAGGCTATAATCACAACAATATAATTTCCTTTTCTAAAGTCATGCATCTCACCATCCGATTGATTTTGGGCAAGGCATAGTTCTAGATGTGTTAGTGTAAGCCTTTGCAAGCCAATGTTGTAGCATGTAAAGCATTATCATTTAGTGATTTCACCTAATCCAACATTACATTTATTTAATGTTAAAAAGGTATTTCTTTATCTATAATATTTAATTATATAATTCTTATAAATATTTTATGTAGATAAAGCCCATGAAACATATTGGCCTTATAAGGGAATTATAAAGAGTTATAGTTGTGATGTCTCTACACATCAAAGCCATATTTTTAAAAATGTTCTTGGTTATCGTATTGTTAAGATGAGGGACAAGACTGGCATATATAAGCCAAAATGCATGGAATACATGCAACTGATCTCTTAAATGAAAGCATAAAGATACCTGGGGACATCATATGGGTGCTTGTTGTGGTAATAAGTTCATTGAACATGACCTACTATTAGAGTTCCATTTGGTATTTCACTTAAATGTCTATGAAAATACTCTCATGTGTCAGTAGTGTAAGTGATCCTTAGACTTGTGACAACTGGTCACCTTATATGAGGAGTTTTATGTTTTGATTCCATCATGAATGGGTCTAATAGATGGATGCCTATGGTAAGGTGGTTTTAGGTATAGAATAAATCATATGGTAGGTGAATGAGTGGTCCAAAGAGGGTTTATCACCTTAGTTGATATGAGGGGACATATCTCACGTGTACCTAGCTTGTGTTGGCTTAAAGTTCTTGGCCAACGTTATATTGATTATGGAGTTAGCACATTGAGGTTGCATACTACTATAGAATGACCTAAGAGTAGGCACTGAACCATGCTTTTGCTAATTCATGGATAAGCATTGAAGGGCTTGTCAAAACCATATTGACACTCAAGGCATGTTGGGTGACCATAATGCATTGCTAGATGCAAATCTTGGTTTATAAATATAAAATATTCTTGATTGGGCTATTGTATATTTATTTCCAATATGATAGGGGGCCTAATAGGTTACACAAAGGTGATTACTAGAAATTAAATTAAGACTGGGCTAATATGTCTAATATAAGTAATGATTACCTAAGCCTAATTTGAATAAGCTCACAAGGGCTAAGGACAAAATTATCATTTTTAAAATTAAAATTTTAAACCTTAGATATATTTTCTTATGATTTTCACCCCATGTAGATGATTTTGCTCTTGAAAAATCAAGTAAAAGAATTTAGAACCTCGTTCGCATTTTCTTCCTTAAACTCTAAGATGATTACATAATCTTTGGTTTCTTGGAAGTAAAATTGTTTTCTTCTTGGCTCTTTGATTATTGAATCAAGATCTTTTAAGCTCTTAGATACAAAGTCTCATCTTTATTGAAAGGTTTTTTAGGTCACCTATTTGGATAATGGTAGAAGCTAGAAGCTTCGACAGCTTTAGTTTATGACAACTAAGCTCAGTGTATTTGATAATTGGGTCATGGAATTGCTAAAAGACTTCCCAAGATTGAGGTATTTTGAATCTTGAATAGATATTTAGTTTTCTTTATCATATAGATTAGTCAAGATCATGTAAGACGATCATGTTTAGGGAGTCTATTATTATCTTTATTTTTATGTTTCCACTAACATGTTTATATGTTTTTTTATGAAATTTCTATAATCTGATTACATGCTGCCCGATACATCCTACAAGTGTTATCATAAGCCTCGCATTGATTTGATTAATCTTGTGTTGTAGTTGTTATCTGTTAAAGATTTTAGTCTTTTGATGCTAAGTTGATCCGTTCTTGAAATTGAAAATTATAGAAAACTATTTTTTTTATTTTTAAATTTCCAACAAGCTAATTCATGTTTATTATTCAATTTTAATTAATTAAAATATGATTTTATTAATTAAATTGATATTGGAGTCATCATTTAACAATTTGGTGTTGATTAGTGCTAGGTTGGCTATATTTCATTTTAGTGGGGCTAAGTTTTTAGGTAGCCATTGTTGTAAATTTTCCTCATTTTTCCACCCTAAAAGTTTCATGAAAAGTTCATAATACTTTTTAGAATAGTTAGGTTAAAATCAAAGCTGAAAACATTTCAATTCTGGGCTAAAACAAGTGCACTAGGTATGCCTAAAGCTTATGGCATCTTGTCTACTTTCTTGGGTCTTGGTGTGATATCAATGGTAGCAAAGATTACTGTAAATTTGCTGTATTTTACAGGTCTAGTGGGACGAAGACACTTGTGTTTGAATTGGTGTAGGATGAATAATATAGCAATGCAGGGGTTAGAGTCATATTTGGACTAGGATTTCTCCAAGATTTATGCCAAACACAATCCTAATTGCAGTAGAACTCTTCCTATTTTAATTTTCTTGAGATTTAAAATTTGATATGATAAGATTAGATTAAGCTAAAATTATAAAATAATAAAAATACTAAAAGTTAGCATGTTGGTGCAATATACCTTCTTGAGAGGTTGATTCCAATTAAAACTCTTACATATCATCAAACAACTTATTATCTAATTAAATTATTTTTTAAAAATTGTTTAAGATATAAATTGGATAACATAATAAGCATGGAATTAAAATTAAACTAACTAATTGAAAACATATATAATTTAAATGATTAAACCTATTTGGAATAAGATTTGTTCTAATATGATTAGAATAAATGTTAATCATGCAAGAAAATTGTTATCCTAACTAAATTAAATGTGGATAAATTATTTAAGCATAAAAATAGGTAATTTGAATTTAGAATAATGTTTATATATATTCATAATTGTTGTGGATATGATTATGGAAAGGCACAACATGATTATGGATGTATGGTTAATTGTTTATGGATATTTAAATTTTTTGAAAGAGGGTTTTCAAACCTTGCCTTATCTTTATTTTCTACGTGGTTGTTAAATTCTTTTCTCACCTAAATCCCCTCGAATATAACTCAAGGTTTCTTTATTGTAAATATAATTAGATTACATAAATGTAAAATTAGGGAGGGTTGAGAAAGATTTTGTAACTTGAAGATAAAGATTCAAGCAAAGGCATCATAAAGCCTAGGAGATTACATGTAATCACCTAGGAATTGACCAAGCAATTTCCTTTGATGGCTCAAGGAAATCACACTAGATAGTTGTCTATTATTATTTTATACGATATTATAAATGCTATGCATGCAAATATAATGAGATCTTAATTGAAAGACAAAATAAATAAAACAAAATCCCTCATACAATATTGAGTCACATATTTTGTATAACAAAGATGCCTTCCATTATTCATAATAAGATACCCGAGTTTTAGCCTAAGGTGATTTATTGACTTACTCGAGGTCTCTTCTACTCGAACACCATGAGTTATGAGTAATGGGTCTCAGTCAACTAATGTTATATAGCTTGGATGTGTCGCACTTGACCATATGATGTTAAAGATTATGGTTAGACGAAATGTATATGATGTATTTGGGCAAAAAGTTGCCACCTAACTGATCTAGTAGTTGGATAGAGGCGCTATTGGTAACCTATGTTACCTACTTAACTAGACTTATTGTAATTTGTTGAGTCGCTCAAGGTTGTAGTATGCCAAACAAGATCCTAGCCCACTAGAAATACCTTGAAAAGGTTTTCGAATAATAGTGAGTGATATTATTTTGAAATATTAGTGGGAGGACCAATAAAGATTTAATAGCTTGTCATTCTTAGATTAATACATGAATAACTAATATATACTCATTTTATACTAGGTTATTGAGAATGGTATTTATATTAACTACATTGCAAGGCATACTTGATGCCATAAGCCTAAAGTGTTTGAGCAGTATGTGAAATTAAGAAGTGTTCTCAATAGAAAAAGGTAGCTAAACTTCACATAATTAAATTAAACTATTTTACTATTAATATTACCTCTTGGATAATGGATTCAAGATATGGATCTCACTTATGTAATGACATAAGCTTGTTAAAGAGTAGTAAAAAATTGGGCTCTAATGAGTTAATTCTGAGAATAGGTAATGGATCAAAAGTTAAAGCAACTACCATCAGAACCTCTACCTTATTATTGCCTATAGGCATGACCATGGAACTAAAGAATGTCTTTATGTTCCAAAATTGTTTAGAAACATTATTTGAATTTCACCTCTTACTGAGAATGATAATTTTGAATTTAGGATGAAAGGTGATAGTTATATAATTATCCTAAATGACATGGTCTATAGGTCAGCCTTATTATGGAATGGTCTATATGTATTAGATCTTGATATGCGTTTACTCAATATGGATGTGAAAAAAGCAAAGAATAATGATTGAAGTAAAACCTACATTCAGCATTTATAGATTTGGTCATATCAATGAGACTCAGATAGCTAAGTTATACAAACAAAGCGATAAAGACCCGTCTAATTATAAATCATATTGGACATATGAATATTATTTCCTTAGAAAATGACTAAGATTTCTTTCACTAGTAAAAGTGAAAGGGCTATAAATTTATTAGGTGTAGTATATTTAGATGTATGTAGACCAATGAATACAAGGGCTAGAGATAGGAATTCTTACTTCATTACCTTTACTGATGATTAATTCAAGGTATAGGTATGTGTACTTAATGACGTACATGTCCGAAGCTTTTTAAAAGTTTAAAGAGTATAAGGCTAAAGTAGAAAACAAATTGGCAAGAGTATTCTATCTATTAGATCTAATTGAGAAAAAGAATACTTAAGCTAAGGATTCTTGGACTAAGGATGGGATTCTATCACAATGGACTCTACTTGAAACTCTATAACATAATAAAGTGTCTGAAAGGAGAAATTAAACTTTGTTAGACATGGTTCATTCCATGATGTCTAAGGCTAACCTTTCAATATCCTTTTAAAGATATTCCATTGAAATTTCTACTTATCTTTTAAATAAGGTTTTATCCAATTTTGTTGATAAGACACCATATGAGATATGGAAAGGTAAAAGCCAGATTTGTCTTACACAAGAATTTAGGGATGCATTGCTTTTTTGAAGCATGTAGCAATTGATTAATTCAGAGAAAGATCAGTTAAAGGTAAGTTTTTGGGGCTTTCTAGAGAAACTACTAGATACTATTTTTATAATCCCAATGAGCAAAAGGTGTTTGTCTCAAAACATGGACACTCTCTAAAGAAAGAGTTTCAAATTGAAAGGTATAGTGGAGTAAAATTGACCTTGAAGAAGTTCATGAATCATAAATAAACATTCCTATAGAACTTAAGTCAACAATTGAAGCATTAGATGTTTAACCTGAAGCTTAAGAGACATAACTACTCTATTGATCTAGTAAAATCAAGTAGGCTTTAGAGAGATATAGATTTTTCATGGATTAAGATAACTTGCCTTATGATATTGAACCTACCAATTTTGAGAAAGTAATGTTTGACATTGATTTTGATAAATGGCTTGAAGCAATGAGATCTGTAATGGATATTAAGGAATTCAACCAAGTATGGACTTTGGTTGATCCCCCTAAAGGGATAAAATCCATAGGGTGCAAGTAAACCTTTAAAAGAACATCAACATACAGACATATCAAGCTAAATTGGTGGGAAAAGGTTATAATCAAGTAAAAGGCACTAATTATGAGGCAACCTTTTTCATTAGTTGCTATGGTAAAATCCATTTGGATCATGCTAATATATCTGCATATCATGATCGTGAAATGTGGCAGATGGATGTAAAAACTGCTTTCCTTAATGGGATTTATAAGAGAAAGTGTACATGATGTAACCTAATGGTTTTACGTCTAAGTCAAATCCAAATCAAGTATGTACACTGAGAACATCCACATATGGTCAAGCTTCATGGAGTTGGAATATCAAATTTGATAAATCAATTAAAAATTTTGGCTTCATAAAGAATCTTAATGATCCATGTGTTTACAAGAAGATGAATAGGCAAGCCACTGTTTTCTTAATGCTATATGTTGGTGACATATTTTTCATGGGAAATGACTTAGCAATGTTGCAGGCCACTAAAGTCTAGCTATCTAGACAATTCTTTATAAAGGATTTAGGACGCGTGACCTATAGAGATAGATTAAAAAGGCTACTTGGATTATCCCAATCCATTTACATAGTTAAGGTGCTAAAGAGGTTTAGCATGGAAAACTTTATGAGTGGAAAGATACCTATAGTACACAGCATGCATTACTCAAAATAGATGTATCCTAAAATATCAAATGAAAGGGCAAGGATGGATGAAATCCTATATGCCTCAGTTATTGGATCTATTCTGTATGTTATGCTATATAAGACTAGATGTATCATACACTCTAAGTATCATGAGTAAATGCCAAAATGACAATAATTAGATCACTGTGAATAATATCCTTAAATACTGGTGAAGAACTAAGGATATCTTTCTAGTATATAAAGGGACTAAACTCTATGTGAAGTGTTATATTGATGCTAGCTTCCAGTCTAATTGGAATAATGGCAAATTGCAAAGTGATTATGTATCTACCCTTAATGGTGCTATAGCTAGTTAGAAAAGTTTTGAACAGGCTACAAATGTAAACTCAATAACTGAATCGAATACACCTCTATGTGTGAGGCCTTAAAAAAGCAGTTTGGATAAAGAAGTTTATCATTAAACGAGGTGTGGTTTTAAGCATAGTTAATCTAGTACCACTTTACTATGATAATAATAGAGCCCTAATATAAACTATGGAACCATGATCTCATCATAAATCCAAACATGTATTGTGATGGTATCAAATCATTAGAGATATTATAGAGAGACATGATATAAGTATGGAATTAGTTTCCATCAAGAAGAACATAGTTGATCTTTTGACTAAAGTTCTATTCCAGTAGAAACATGATCCTCATATAGAGGGTATGGGACTTAAACATATGGATAATTAGCTTTAGTGCTATGGGTGGTTATTATTATAAGCCTCGTAAGACAATCATTGTGGCACGTAAGGAATTATCATTTAGTGATTTCATGTAATCTTATAAAGGTATTTCTTTATCCATAAAATCTAATTGTATAATTATTATAAATATCTTATATAGATAAAGCCCATGAAAAACAATGTCCTTGGAAGGAAATTTAAAAAGTTACAATTATGAGATCCCTATGCATCAAAATTGTGTTTCTAAAAATATTCTTGGTCATTGTATTGTCAAGACAAGGCATTTACAATGCACAAAAACCAGCATATGTAAGCCTCTATGCATAGGTTGCATGTAACTAATCTCATAATTATAGATATACTTAGGGACATCTTGTTATGGTAATAAGTTTATTAAACATGACCTGTTATAAGAGTTCCATTTGGTATTTCACTCATGTGTTAATAGTGTATGTGATCCTTAGAGTTATGACATCAAGTTATCGCATATAAGGAGTGTCATTCTTTGATTCCATCATAAACGGGTCCATAATAGATGAATGCTTATGGCACGTTGGCACAACATGAATCATATGGTAGGTAAATGAGTGTTTTAGAGAGGATTTATCACCCCAAGTGATATAAAAGGTACATCACTCATATGTACCTAGTCTGTGTTAACTCAAAGTCCTTGGACAAAGTAATATTGATTATGGAGTTAACACATAAGGGTTGTATACTAATATGAAATGAGCTAAGAGTTGACACTACACAATGCTCTTTCTGATTTTGGGATATATGATGAAAATATATTTATTATGCAAAGATATTGAACACTTAAGGGCTTGCCAAAACCATATTGACACTCCCTACATGTTGGGTGGCCATGATGCATTTTTAGATGCCAATCTTGGTTTATAAATATAAAATTTTCTTGATTAGGCTATTTTATATTTATTGTCAATATGATGAAGGCCTTAATGGGTTATACACATAAGCGTGATTAGTAGAAACTAAATTAAAATTAGGCTAATATATCTAATACAAGTAATAGTTACTTAGGCTTACTTTGAAAGAGTTCACATGAACTAGGGATAAAATTATAATTTATTAAAAATTAAAATTTTAACCCCTAGATATATTGCCTTATGATTGTTATTCCATACAGGTGATTTTACACTTGAAAAATCGACTAAGAAAGCTTAAAAAACTTGGTTGGCATTTTCTCCCTAAAACTTTAAAGAGATTATGCAATCTTTGGTTCTTGGAAGAAGATTTATTTTCCCTTGGCTTTTTTATTGTTTAATCAAGGTCTTCTAAGTGCAAGGGAAGATTTAGTGAAATCTAAGTTACTAGCATTGCTCCCAACAACAAAGTCTCTTCTTTATTCAAGGTTTTCTAGGTCACTTGTGTGGATAATCATTAGAAGCTGAATGCTTGATAGCTTTGGTTTACAAAGATTAGGCTCGACATTTTTGATAATTAGCTCATGAAATTGCTTAAAGACTTCCCAAAATTGAGGTATGTTTGAATCCTGAATGGATCTTTAACTTTCTTGATCTTAAATATAGACGCCTAATTTTGTTGGAGCCAACTTTTGGCATCCCAGAACTTTATTAAAAGATGATAGAATCAAAAAATAAGAAATAAAAACTAAGGGGCCACTGTTAGGTGGTTTGTCGCCAGGCACTATTAGGTGACATGGGGCCCGGTAAAATTTTTTTTTTAAGAAGGTTTAAATTGCCATGGGTCATATTAAAGAAAAATTTAAATGAGACACCAAAGGCCATTTTTCACGAAGTCACCAAAGTTATTCAGATGAGTATATGGATTAATTTCCTTTATTTATGACCAAGTTAAGGTAAGTCAGGAAGCCACAGATATGTGCAAGTTATATTGGTGCATGAGTATTGGTATGAGGCTTTTACGTCACCAAAAATTTGAATTTTAATATCTAGTATTGATATAAGAGGGTTTGGTATCGATACCTAGCATGGTTATATCGATACAAGCTTGGTGGTAGCTAAAGTTGTGATTTTTGGCAAAATGTATTGATAAACAAGCATGAGTACCGATACATACCTCTAAGTCTCAAGACTAAAAATATTTTTTTGCTCTTAGTATCAATACACATTTCACTGTATCGATACTTATGGGTAAAAATTACCTTATGTATCGAGACAAAATTTTTTGTATCGATAAACCAAGGCATTCTTACCTAATTTGGACCATTTTTCAGCCTTTAAAAATATGATTCAAACATCTTTTTTGCATAAATCATTGCAAACCTAGACTTTGGGCCTATGATCAGATTTAAACAAAATTTTAGAGCCCAAATAGTCAATGGCAATGATTTTTTCATAAGACATATTGTAAAAGAGCATGTCAGGAATATCTTTAGCTTGGAGGCTATTACAGCCTTTATGCCCTTTTTTTAGCAAGGCAAAACTAATGGAAAGAAGATTGGCTAAGCATGGTAGTTAGAGATATCCCTTAGTGCAGGAATGAAAGATAAAAAATGCCCTTGCTTTGTCTCCTAAAAATGTTGGCTAAGTATTGAATAAAAAGAAATTTCTACCTATTCTCAAAAGAACTTTTAGCCATCTAAAAAAAAAACTTTTAGCCATTCTTAAGTATCCTCCAGTAATCTCTAGGTCAAAAAATCTCCCAAAAACAATGTTCCATTGGCTTTCACCTTTAAACTTTTCCATTCCTATAGCTTCCCCAAACTGCCACTAGAATACCTTTAAAAACTTAACCTTTTGTACACTTTCACCCTCAAACACCCACCATCAACCTTATTACCAAACAGCTTCTTTCTTTCATCTTTTTTCTTGCTAAATAATAGCAAAAAAGGGAAGGAACTGAGCAAAAAGTCATTGTTTTAGGAAGGAAAAAAGTTCAAGCTTTTTGGTATATTTTCTACCTTGTTCCATACATTTTTTTTATCATCTACATATTATTCTACCATGATCATCCTAGGACTCTCATGCATTATCGTTGGCTTGGTTGTGGTAATCTAAGGATCTTGATGTTTTTATGATGCCTTGATGTTGCTTGGTAGGCCAAACTTCTATTCTTTCATTTTATAATCAGAACAATCCCTTATTCATGCATTCTCTAACATATTTCATCTATTTTCACATGCTTAACGCATGATTAAATGTTCACCTTAACATGTCTTATGTATATTCATGCATTTTCTTGTGTTTTAAGGAGTCTCACGATATAAAAATGTTGCCTTGATAACTTTACCCTGTATTCTTTTGTTTAAATATATTCATATCATGTCCATACACCTTGTTTGTCATTTTTTTTTCATTTTGTCACTTATTTTCGTGTTAAAATGTCAACTTCGAGTGTTTGCACAGTTTAGTCCTTGTTTATCTTTGTGCATATTGTGTTTCGTTCATGTTATTCTTGTTAAGATGCATGCTTGTTTGCTAAACACTTGGTTTTTAGAAAAAAAAATCCCCAGGTTAAGTTCATGCTACCTCTAATAGATGGAGATTAGCGTGGATGTAAGGCTTTATCACATTGGTCCTCTAAACTTAGGGACAAACTAAACCTCTCAGGTCTGGATTAATGGAAATAAAATGAAGTTTTCTTTTATTAAAGCATTAATCCTTGATCTTGAATATAATACCCTTTTTAGTGACATAGTCAATGAGTTATTTCATCATCCCAAACTCTTTCGAGATTGTGGAATAAACTTGTGACACCCATGTTACTTTCTATCACATACGTTTGGACGTCCTAGACCCAAGCCTTTCTTTGAAAAAAATCCTAAAAAGGCCCTTGTTTCTGCTTTGCCAACAGTATAGTTTAAGTTTGGAAAATCATTTTTGAACCATAAAATATTTTCCTTGATTTTTTTGGCATTTTTGCTTAGAGGTTATTGAAATACCTTTTCAATGGTGTTTTGTTCGCCCTTAGATCACTCAGATGAGAGAGTTATAATTTTTCACACTCTTTTTATTTGGAACCCTTGGAACCAACGCATAATAATTTTTGAGCCATTTTGGCCTATCAGATTTTTTTTTGAAATTTTTAAATATTTTTTCAAAAAACCTTACAAAATTCCCTTTTCGAAAAGGTGTTGTTCACGATCTCACAATTTTAGATAACCCAGAATGAACTTTCAAAGTCCATGCCTTTTTCTGATACATGCGGCCAATGTCGAGATAGACCTAACTTCAAAAATTAATTATGCCTAAAAGGTGATTTTGTAGAATTTTTGAAATATTTTTATATTAAACCTTATCGAGTTACCTTTCTAATAGTACCTCATAACCCCTTGAAGCCTTCAGACGCACTTGAAATAAATTTTGGAAAAGAGATGACATCATGTTGTCCTCTATTTTTAACTAAATTTTTGAATCTCTTTTATCAAGACATTCTAACGTCTTGAAATACACCTGATTGGTTCACCCACAACACAAGCCCTTTAGACTCGGATCAAGGTTAAAATACAAATATTGATTTCATGCTAGATATCTCTTTACTCTATATTAAAATTTTTGCTAGTGAAGATATTCCAACTCCATTGCTCTGAAGGGATACTCCAAACCTATTTTCAACTCAAACTTAAAATTTCTTTTTAGATCCACTTGAAAAATTCTTAATCCTTATTTAAAACCATAAAGAATTTTCATCTTTGGGAATGCTCTAACTCTACTATTCCTTGGGGACACTCCAACCTCATTTTTCATTAAAATTTTGAGTTTTCTCTCTATTCCTAAATATTTTTTGAACTCTATCTTTGGGGATACTCCAACCTCACATCTCTGAGGGGATACTCCGGTCTCACTTTTACCTAAAAAATCTAAAAATTTTCTCTTTTCTGGATGCCTAAATTATTTTGATTAAAATTCTTTTCATTCCTTAAATTACCATAGAATCCAAACCCTTTTCTAATTTGTCATCCTGGTTATTCTTCAATAATCGAAGACAATCATAAGATACATTCCAATCATCCCTCATTTTTGTGTTCTTTTGTTTACAATTATTGTTTATGATATTATTATATTCTTTCTTTTTTTACTAACACATTTCCCTTTTGTAGTGAATGCCATGCATTCCTATTTAAAATTTGTTTTCCAATAAAATTTACAAGGTAATGTTCCATGTTGGCATCTCACCAATGACTAATACGAAATATACAAATTTTCAAAATCCAATTCGAATATTATTTTCATAAAAAATCCCTATGCTCCTCACACCTCCGAGGTGCATAGGTGATTTAATTTTCTTTAAAAAAATAGATCTACAATTTACTAAACTTCATATATTAAAGGGAATTATTTCTAAATAATGACTAAATGAACCTATTTAACCGAGGCCAAAGTGAAACATAGTTAATAGGTACTGATTTCAAGCATCGTGGGGTTGCTAATCCTTTCCCATACGTAACCAACTCTCAAACTTAACCGATGAATCTTTGGACTTTATAGACCTTGAAATTGAAGTTTTAAGTTTCGTAACTTAGGATATTGTTTTCAATTGGCATCCAATCTTGCCTAGCCCAAAATGATTGATGGTAACTCCAAGTTTCTGCCCACTTTATGATGACCATCTGAGACTAGTTGGATTAACGATTCGCTCGATGATCTCTCTCCTTTTCATATCACTATGCCTAATCCAAATCCCTATCAAGAGATAACTCAAAGGCTCGACCATGACCAACGGTCATTTATTTTTATGACAAGTGTGCTATGCCTTTTGGATCATCCGAAGTTCTAAAGTTGGGCATGTGGTGACAAATTAGTGACTCTATTAGGGACTTAAAGAGTTAGGCCTATGACTAGCTATTTCTCATCGATTCTTGGTTTTTCAGTCTCCATAATTATTTAAATATAATCCCTATGTATGTTATCTACTAATCTCTATCTTTTATGTTTTGTCTTATGATTGTTAGGGATTATTTGTTCCTAAATAAATAATAACTTAAATAAGTATGGTAAAATGGGAATAAAACAAAAGGTTTGATTATTTCCCTGACACACACCGTACACTTGCATTTGCACTAGATTCCCACTAAACATCATGGTGTGGTTCATGTCCTAATTATTAAGAGGAAGTGAGCCATCTGCCTTTGTGAGTAAATTACCTGTGTCTCTCACGAGTACCCCTTCGCATTTGCATAGGGAGATACATCCACTAGATCAAACTTGTTCTGCCAAACTCATGATGGGCCTAAGATTGGGCTACCTCATCTGTCCTTACTGTATGGAGAAGCAATTTAGATACTGAAATAGGCATCATCTTAAACCCATAAATTGAACCCTATGAGGTAAACTAGGTCAAACCATGCTGGATTACTACTAGAATATCCTGGAGAGTAAGATTATTCAGGGAAACACTTTTTACCTTTACTTTTATATGCCTTGGTTACGTCGGTGATAATAGTGTCATTTTTATTTTCATGATTACTTATTTAGGATATGCCGTTACATTCAATGTCAAATCCTTTTTAATAAGTGGGTGAGGATAAGCAAATGTCATTACCTGTAATGCTAACTTAACATAGTTATATCTCATACAAATAAGCTCTCATGCTATCAGAATGATGGCTTAGCATAGATGGTGATGAACGAACATCACCGTTTAAATGGTCAATTTTAGTCCTCACAAGGTATATGTTGCTTTGAGGTAATTTTTAATGTGGACGCATCGTTATGCTATCTATTTAATGTCTAAACATTTATGATCATTATTTCTACCCTTAAGCATCATACTGCCTATTCTCTGGGCAAATTTTGTAATGCATTTTTACTGCTATTCTTTCATTTTTTATCTTTATACCTATTATTTTGTATGGTTACTAACTCATTTCTTTTTTGTTTTTCTTTTTCATGCATACATTATTTCATCATAATAACCATTACTATCGGACAATTGGTTAATGGTTTAGTGCTTATCAAGGGGAGTTTGTCATAAAGCAACAATCCACTTCAGAGTTGAAGCTTTTTGAGAAAGTCCGAGCATGATCAGAACACTAACAGCATAAAGATAGGGATGTCTTTAAACTAGGGTATGTCTCAACAGTGCATGAAAGGATCAAGACTGGGTACTGTTAAAATGATTAGCAAAATCTAAGAACTATATATACCAGTTGGGACAATACCAAAAGGGAATTATTCACTAAGAGCTACAAAGATATTACTCTTTTGCTCAAGGTCCATTTAGATGTCAGCTTATTGCAACCAGCATCTTAGTTTTGGAATCTAGCATATTAGTGTTTCACTTTTAATCATGAAGATTTGGTCCCCATGGTTGATGAATACACTATGTTACTCAACATTGAGAGAGCAAAGGCTGATACAATATACTGCAAGGCTTTGAACCCTTGAACTTTAAGAAAAGATTATCTCAAATCCTTAGGGCAATGAAGTCTTAGATCAAGAGTTATATCAAAACAAAAGGGAACAGTGAATGAATTTCATGGGCTAGTTTGAAAGAAGTAATGACGAGTACCATTGACATCTAAAAAATCAAAGATATCTACACTTTGGCCATATATGGTCTGGTCATGTTCCTAAAGATATTAGGTTGTGTTGAAACTATCATAGCAAATGTCTTTTCTTATTTGTGCTATAAAATTAATCCTGTATTAGCCATCGCTGCCAAAGCCATTTGAGCTCTTAATTGTTACAAGAAAATGGGTGTGGGCCACTTTGTCAGATGTACACCACTCCTTCATATTTGGCTCATCAGTCACTTTTATCCTGAAACAAGTAAGATGCCGCAAACTTCGTACCCATCTTTAGCCCTATCTCCAAGGTACTTGGGAAGGAATGGCCTTAAGACAAATCTGAAGAGCAATGGGTCTAGAAATTCTAGAACCTTAAAGGGGAAAAGGTAACATAGAAGGCCTTTTGGTTTTCCCAACAGATGATCATATATTGATGTAGAGATTATAGCTGTGTATCACTCATGGGACTATAGGGAAGCATTAATTACACTTCCATTCTAGTCCTCTGACACTTCTAGTGCTAATAATTTGTCCCCTTCATCTAAGACTTAGAAATGTGGGATTTTGACTATGATGAGCCCAATTACAAGTCAAAAGTCTAGCTAGCCTTTCGTGCATGGAGATAAACTTACTACGTGGAAAGGTATTAGAGAGGTAGTAGTATGACATCAGGATATAATGAATGGAGGATTCATTACATTAATGATGCCTTGCCTCTATCTGGTATTGAGACATTATAAATACCAGTTGACAAATTTCTCTTTGAGATTAAATTGCTTAAGCGAGAGTTCGAACAAGAAAATGTGACTTTTGCCAATGAGCTTGCCCGCTTAGAGGAAAATAGTCAATTGAAAATAGACATCTAACTCTGGGATGGCAAGTTAAACAAGGCTATCAAAGAGAAAAACTGCTCAAAGAGGATCTCAAAAGTTTGAAGAAATACTATTTGGCCTTTAACAAAGCAAGCAAGTCCCAAAGACTTAGAAAGTCTTCAGTTGAGTAGAGGATAGAAATTACTACTTTCAAAAAGGAACTACATCAATAAAGAGAAGCTATAGGGGATAATAAGCAAAAACTTGTTAAAATTGTGCTCTTGCATCAACTTACCAACAGAAGAATAAATGGTTAAAAGCTCGAGTTTGAGATTTGAGGGTAAATTAGGCTAAAAATAAAGCTCTGACACTCAAAATTCAAGATTTAGAGCGTTATCTTTATGCTCGCTAATACCAAATCAATGCATTGGTAAGAGCGCCTAATAGTAGGGGCAAGAATAGCTTCAAGTAGTTGATCATGCATGCCAAAACTATGAGGACCATCATTGCCATCTCACAGAGTAAATTCAAGTATCTCAGTTAGAGGCTGGGAACATGATCGATGTAGCCTGATCCCTAATACATGATATTTTGCCCACTAAAGCCTATTAGTAAGACTTGTTGCATTTCTTGGACCATGTAATTAGGTAATGTAACTATGTTAGGCATTTTCAAATTTAATCATGTTTAATTTGGCCATTTTGTTGCTTAAATAAAAGATGCTATTAGTGGAGTCAACCCTTAATCCAATTATCCTTTTTATATTTGCATGACTAACCTAATTCTTTTATTGTTTTATTCATTCATTTATCTTTATGATCACATATTCACTTTTATTGCATCAAATATATGCATGAACATATCATAAAAGCCTAATCTGGTCATAATTTAAAGTGAAGGTGCTCCACAACATGAAACCAAAAATTCGTCAATGATATAACATTCATAATCATCAAAAAGCAATGGAAAACGATCACCAAGCCCGCATTAAAAGACTTGAACTCATGTATAGAGAGTTTCAAGAGCAACCACTTCGTAAGATGAAGAACTCTAAGCTCAAATTGTCAAACCAACTAAGTTATTGTCTGAGACATTAAAGGAAAAAGGGCAAACAAGCATAGTCAATGCAAGAAAAGAATCGACTAATCCTAAAAGCAATTTGAATGTTGGTATTGAAGCCATTTCTCAAGAAGAGGCATTGCATGGACAACATCCTCTGGCGGTTAACATCCCATTAATTTAGCCATTCATTTATATCAATCCTATAACAGGATCCCATTCAATTCAAAGATTTCAAGGCGTAACCTGTTCATTAGCAAGGCCTATAGTTCCAGAGCTTGAAGAGCGAATGGAGAAAGAGAAAACAAAAAGGTCTTCAAAAAATGATGAAGACTTAAACAAGTATCAGTCACTAGAGAAACGCCTTTGAGCTAGTAAAAGAAGTGACCAATTTGGGATTGTAAATGCAGTGTTGTTAGGGCTTGTTTTCAGTTTCATTATCTTGCCTAAATTCAAAGTGTTAGATTTTGAAAAGTACAATAGAACTAGGATAGCTATCCGATGGTACATAGGGCTGACCTCACAAGAATTCTTACATGGATGGATCTAGCTCACACTTTCCCTGATCAATATAAACGTGTGTTCGATTAGGTGTTTGATTAGGCCTCAGATCGTCTTTCCTTCATAAAAATGGAAAAGAAAGCCTTTGAAAGCTTTAAGCAATATGCTCAAAGGTGGAGAGAAGAAGTAGTTCATGTTTATCCCTCTTTGATTGAAAAAGAAATGGTAGTCATATTTGTCGACACTCGACGAGCTTTCTACTATGAAAGGCTAGTAGGAAATGCCACAAAAAATTTTGCTGATATGGTTATATTGGTTGAAGTGATGGAGAACATTGTCAAAAGTGGCAAGATATCCATCAAAGAATCATTTGGGTCAGTCAATAAGTTAATAAATAAGGATAAGGAGAAGAAAGTGAATGCTGTTAGCAAAAGTCAAGCCAGATTCAATCGAAATTTGACTCAGGCATAGGCTATGTACCTTTTAAACATGTTGAACCTAATTACCCCTTACTCATCAACACCACAGCTAGTTCATGCTACCAGGTTTGTTGTAACAATGAGCTTTGCATCGAATGTCATTTCAAATATGGCCCAGAGCACACAGCCTTGCAATATGAACAATGCAATTGCTCCAAACAATCAATAAGCACTTCAAGAAAAGGAGCATTTTAAGCCATTCCATTACTCTTATAAAAAGATCTACTCTTATCTATTGGCAGGTCAACTAGCGATTCCAATATTCATAAACCTAAGATCACCCTTACCCTAAATGGTACAAAAAAAATGTCTATTATGAGTACCATGCTGGACCAAAAGGTCATTCCATTGAGAATTTCACCTTGTTTAAGAGAAGGGTATAAGTCTGCTAGAAAAAAGAGTGATCAAGGTCGAACAAGAACTTGGACTAAATGTTGGAGCCAATCCACTCTCTAATCATGTCGAATCAAGAGTGAATACAATAATCAATGAGAAAGATTGTTGGATTAAAAAAAGCATTAGAGAAGTCAAAACCTCAATGAGCAAGATTTGACAAGCTTTCATGAAAGCTGGAATAGTATCAGATGTTAAAAAAATCGAAGTACAAATACCACTGAAGCATCCTGCTACCACTACTATCAAGGGCTTGATTTGTAACACTGTCCATTATTCTTAGAAATAGTCCAAAAGACGATGGACCGATCTGAGATTAAGTTCTATAAGAAGTGGGATGAACACACCAATGCATCTATTAATACCATAAATAAAGAGAGGCATAACGATGGCTAGATCTCAATTCATCTATCTCTTATGGGCATGGAAAAGAGAGCTAATAAAAGTTTTAAGCAATATGCTTTGAGATGGAAGGAGGATGCTACCTATATTCATCTCTTATTGATAGAAAATGAGATGATTGTTAGATTCATTGGCACATTACAAGCCTTTTATTATGAGATATTGCGAAAAGCTTCCCAAATAGCTTCGTGAACGTAGTCGTACTTTATAGGATAAATGATGAGGCCATGAAAAATAAATTAGGTAGAAAAAATCTATAAAGACAAAGGGAAAGGAAAAATAAAGGCTAATCAGTAACTAAAATCTAGCACTGAAGCCAGTTCATCTCAAACTCATACTGAGTTAGATTTAAATAGAATTGTCATTGAAGACAATTGTGAGGTTGTAGAAAACATAGAAAAGGTTAGAACTCCAATGAATTTGGTTTGGCAAATCTTGGTGGAAGCTAATTTGCTTAATGTAGTTGAAAAAAAAATTGATCAATTTTATGATTTCAATATTATTTACGACCACACTCTTCAAACATGCAAAGAGTTTTATGCTATGGTACAAAGGATGATGAATGAGGTTAGCATGCCAAGTCTTCAAATGTGATGAATAAGGATAGCATACTATTTCAATACGATTTATGATCGTACTCTTTAAACATGTAAAGAGTTTTATGCTATGGTTTAAAGGATGATGAATATGGGTAGCATTGAATTCTACGATGAAAAGCAAAACTAGCATATTAAGTCTACAAATGCAATGTTGTCCGTCAACACTGTGGAAAAAGAAAAAAGCAATCTTCCTTGCAGGGTTAAAAGGCCATTGATCTTGTTCGACAATCAACCAAAAGTCAAAACTCTTCATTTTTAGCTTGCATAGAAAATGATCATTCAACTTGCATTTTTTTCTCATATAAAAATGATAAGGCAGTTCTATGGGACTGTGAAAGCAAAATGTTAATAATCAGAGAATCTAGTTAGCCAGTTTTAAGTGTTAACATTTAGGGGTTAGCCACATAACTTGAAATGGCAGATTTTATGCCCTAATAGCATCAAGCAGTGAAACTCTGCAAGAAAATGCAAATCTTTTACTTCAAGCATTGAAGTCTACAACTAAAGACTTAGATCTGATAGCTGTCAAGGATCCAGTGAGTGAGAAAAAAGCTAATAATTCCTTAAGTTCATCAAGCATGGTGAAGACAGCATCGTCGATTAGTTGAACAAGCAACCGGCTAAGATATCTATGTTGTCACTATTGTTGAATTCTAAAGCTTAAGGAATGCCCTCCTTAAGGTTTTAAATGAGGCCTGTGTCCCTATCGACATCTCTATAGGTCAGTTAAATTGCCTAGTGAGCAACATCACCACTAACAATTGCATATTTTTCAGTAATGATGAAATCCTGCTTGGAGGAAGAGGAAACTACAAAGCACTTCCTGTAAAGGCACCACGTTACTTAAGGTGCTCATTGACAATGAGTCAGCTGTAAATCTAATCCTCATGTCATGCTTGAACAAGCTCCTCATTGATATATCTCATATTTAAAATAGTCGCACCGTGGTATGCACATTCGATGGAGCTTACAAAAATGTTGTAAGAAACATTCTAAAGTTGAAGTTCATCATTGAGAACAAAGTTGTCAATATCGGAGGAGAAGAAGATATCATTGCTGTTACTTCAATTGATGCCCCATATGTCGAGCCTGATGAAGATATCCTAGAATCTTCTCTCCGATCTTTTAAGTTCATCAATGCAACTTATGTTAAAGAAGGGTTGCCAATGATTGAGCCTTACCTATCGAAGAGGTATGAAGTTAACCATCGACAAAGTAGCATAGGCTGAAAAAAATTAGAAAATGCGTTTAAGGAATTGTTGAAGCCTTGAAAGTGGCCAAACAGATTAGGGGTTTAAACCAATAATGTTTCCACCATTTCGAGAAAGTTTTTGCCCAGGATAACAAATGAATATTGGTTCTGCTAATGCTATGCTCATACTGAACAAGGCATTTAAGGATCTTTCCATCAATGCAATTGAAGAGCTAGAGACATCAGCTATAAGCCTACTATAGGATTTATTCCAAGTGTTTAGACTAAAACTGAGATTCCTGTATTGTTCAAGTCTGTTTAAAAGTAATGTTATAAACTAAACCTATATGCTTTCACCCAAAAGCATTATAGGATTCTTTGCATGGGTATCCTTTATTAAGTATTATCAATGAAAATAAGTAAGCATTATGCATTTTATCTTTTGTGTTCATAGTTTTTGCCAACCCTTAGACCTTTCTCTATATTTTTCCACATATGATATTTTTTTTCCATATTTTTAGGTACCTTGATGAAAGTGACATGAATGTTCATACTAAGACTTCAGAAATCAATTTTAAACAACAAATCTTTGCATCGAGGTCAATTCTAAAAAATATTTTGAAGAAAACCCTATACCAACAGACTTGCTAAGATTAATGAATAGGAAGGAAAACAAACATGAGGAATTGACTAAAACATAAACCTTGAAATAAAGAAAGACTAAAAGAAGTTAAAATTAAAACCGCCATAAAACTATTAACTTGAGCCAAACTAATAAGTATCCTTCAAGATATCGAGATGTGTTCACTTGGTCTTACCAAGACATGCCCGGATTAGATACCAACATTGTGGTCCATAAACTTTCCCTCAAACCTGAGTGTAAGCCCATACAACAAAAGCTCAGAAGGATAAAGCTTGAAATGCTTTTTAAGATCAAAGAAGAAGTGAAGAAACAATTTGAAGCAGGTTTACTTGAAGTAGCCAAATATCCTAAATGAGTAGCCAATATAGTCCTTGTTTCTAAAAAAGATGGTAAAGTGCAAATATGCGTGGACTATAGGGACTTGAACCAAGCTAGCCCCAAGGATAATCTTCCTCTGCCTCATATCGATAATCTAGTAGACAACATTGCCGAAACTGCAATATTGTCCTTCGTGGATGGGTTTTGAGCTATAACCAAATCAAAATGGTAGCTAAAAACATGGAAAAGACCACCTTTATAACTATGTAGTGCACTTTCTGCTACAAAGTAATGCCCTTTGGGCTCAAGAATGCAGGGGTAACCTATTAAAGGGTGATGGTAACGTTGTTCCATGACCTCATGCATAAAGAAATAAGGGTTTACGTGGATGATATGATCACTAAATGCCAACAAAGAGTGAACATGTTGCTAACCTACAAAAACTCTTCAAATGGTTGCGCAAATACCAACTTAAGTTGAATCCTACCAAATGCACATTCAGTGTCACATATGGTAAACTATTTGGCTTCATTGTAAGTAATAAAAGAATAGAAGTTGATCTCAACTAAGGTCAAGGCTATTTAGAATTTACTGACAACTTGAACTAAAGAAAAGTAAAAAGTTCTTGGGAAAGTTGAACTACATAGCTTGATTCATACTCAGTTGACAGAAAAATATGATCCAATCATTTAGCCGCTTCAAAACAAAATATTAGAGAATGGAATAAAGAATGCCAAAAATCTTTTACCTTTTGAACCCTCTAGTACTTGTGCCACCAATGGCCAGTCGACCGTTAATCTTGTACTTATCAATTTTTAACCAGTCGATGGGTTGTGTATTAGATTAACACGATGAGTCAGGCAGCAAGGAATAGGCTAATTGCTACTTGAGCAAAAAGTTCATAAAATATGAAAATAATTATTCATTTGTAGAGAAGCTAGGCTATGCTCTAACTTGAATGGCCCAGAGGTTAAAACAATAAATGCTGTACCATACTACATGGGTAATCGCTAAACTGGATCCCATTAAGTATTTATGCGAAGCTCATGCCTTGTTAGAGAGATTAGTTAGGTGGCAAGTCCTTTTTTTTTTTGAGTATGACATTGTGTACATAAATCAGAAAGCTATCAAGGGTAGCACAATAGTAGATTTCTTGGCAAGCTAAGCAATAGATGACTATTAGCCTCTAGACTTTGATTTTTTTTGACGAAGATTTGATGTGCTTATCTGAGATAAAGAACACTATCGAGTATGGCTCATCTTAGAAATGTACTTTAATGGAGCTTCAATGCTTGGGGCATGGAATTAGGGTAATTTTAATCTCAACTGATGGAAACCACTACCTTTTCACTACAAGGTTAAACTTAATAGAGCTGAATATGAGGCCTGTATCATGAGACTCCAAATAGCTATTAAAAGGAGCATTCAATCACTATAAGTATTTAGAGATTCAACCTTCGTCATTTACCAACTAAAAAGAGAATGGAAAACATGCTATGCTAAACTGATCAACTATGGAAACCAAATCTTGAAACTTAGAAAAAAGTTTGATGATATTAGCTTTCAGCATCACCCTTGAAAAGAAAACCAAATTGTTAATGCCTTGACCACTTTGTCATCCATGTTCAAAGTCAATCAAGAATCAGACGTTGCTCCTATTCAGATGAGTATTTACATAGCTCTAGCATATTGTCAGAATGTTAAAGGGAAGAGAGATGGCTTGCCATGGTATCATGACATCTTTCTGTACATCAAGGATCAATGATACCTAAAAGATGCCACCGAAACTGATAAAAGAACCATCCGATAATTAGCCGCGAGCTTTATTTTGGATGGTAGGATTTTGTACAAGAAAGGCTAGGATTAGGTGCTACTCTGATGTGTGGATGCCTCTAAAGCCAAAAGAATACTTGAAGAAATTCACAAAGGGATTTATGGTACATATGATAATAGCGATCGAATGGTAAAGTAAGTTATGTAATCAAACTACTATTGGTTGACTCTTGAAAAGGACTACAATGATTATGCTAAAAAGTGACAAAAATGCCAAATCTATGCTGGCAAAATCCATGTCGCACCAACACCTCTACATGTTATGATAGCTCCATGTCCATTTTCTATATAAGGCATGGACATGATCGGACCGATTACCTTTAAGGCTTTCAATAGGCACTGTTTTATTTTAGTTGCTATTGATTATTTCACCAAAGAGGTAGAGGTAGTTTTTTTTGCCAATGTCACCAAATTTTTTGTATGCAAATTTGTGAATTTGACATCATTTATAGATATGGTCTTCCAAGCAGATCATTATAGATAATGCACGTAATCTGAAAAAAAAGATAATGCAAGAAGTCTACTCTCAGTTCAAGATTCAACATTGAAACTCCATTTCACACCATATCTCATCTATATGCTACTTAAAAAATGAAAACTACCTAACTTTGGGGCTTTCATCTCACCATGGGGCAATTTGAGGAATTTTTGTAAATCGACCAACACCACAAAGATTAATTGCTCAAAAGAAATCTCCAAAAAAACTCAGTAGAGGATCCATGGCATTAGCATTAGGGGCCATCTGACTTGAAAAACCTCTATTATCTCTTTTATATTTCAAAATCTTTCAAAATCTCAAGATTTTATCGTAGCTTGTACCTTTCTTCTTCGAATGAAATACAAATACTTGATTTATCACAAAATCTTTTAATAACCTTGCATTCTATGTTGCATCATGCTTATCATTTAATTGATAATGCTTGATAAATGAACGGAACTGATAACAAGATTTCCTAGCATTACTTGGAAAGATAAAACTTTATAGGAATTTTTATTTCATGTTTAATGACTAAGAACAAACTTTTGGGGCCATAACCAGTTTCGTCTTAGGACCTCATATTTTGAAAATATGCTCAAAACCTATTTCCAATAAATTCCAATCTAAAGACAAGGGGCTAAAATTCTTTTCAAACTGTTATCCTTAACTAGAATTTAGAATAGTGCAACCACACCACCAAAGACACCTTTTGAACCATAATTAGCAAAATGGAATCCTTCATACTCACCAAATTTAATATAATAAATGTTCCTATGCATGAGTCGTCTAAACTTAAGTCTATCCCTTTACATTTATGAACCTCTTTAACTTCAAAAAGTAGCCTTCACACTTAAAGCCTGTAGAAATCTGAAGCCAGATTAATAAACCCTAGGGCAACAAGCCACTTCACGAAACTTGTGAGAGAGTAAACAACATCACTTAGGCTTTTAAAGTCATTATCCTTGTACCATTTAGACAGGCACTTGCATCCCCATGCATTATTTAGCATTTAACACCTACAGTTATTGGCTCCCATATATAGAAGTCAAAATTGTAAAGAACCTAAAGTACAATTTCTTATTTTTGGAAAACCTTAAAAGGCCTCAAGTAAGTAACTTTAACCTTACAAACTCATTGAAAATCATCTAAGAGAGGTATCCAAACTCATTTTATTCCAGTCTTCAAATAGTAGGATGCCTTTCCTTACCTAGCACAATGCTCACACAAGTTAATGGCATATATCTACCTCAGTCCATGAAGCTGGAGGACTTGTTTACCTTAGTCTGTGAAGATCTAGATGCCTTTGCTTACCTACCATAAAGCCCACAAAGCTAGTGCACTTGTTTACTTAGTCTATGAAGAGCTGAATGCTTTTACTTACCTACCACAAAGCCCACACAAGCTAGTGGCACTTGTCTACCTTAGTCCATGAAAAGCTAGATGCCCTTTCTTGCCTACTACAAAGCCTACATAAGCTGGTGGTACTTGTTTACCTTAGTCCATGAAGAGCTAAATGCCTTTACTTACCTACCATAAAACCTACACAAGCTAGTGGCATTTGTTTACCTTTGTCCGTGAAGAGATGAACGCCTTTACTTACTTACCATAAAGCCTATATAAGCTAGTGGCACTTGTTTACCTTAGCCCATGAAGAGCTGGATGCCTTTTCTTACCTACCACAAAGCCCATGCAAGCTGGTGGCATCCATTTACCTTAGTCTACAAAGAGCTGGATGCTTATCAAGTTAAAGCCTGTATAAGTTGGTGCCACCCATCCACCTTAGTCCATAAAGAGTTGGAGCTTATCAAGTTAAAGCCCACACAAGCTGGTGGCATCTATCTACCTTATCAACAAAGAGTTGGATGCTTATCGAGTTAAAGCTCATACAAGCTAGTGGCACCTATCTACTTTAGTGCATAAAAAACTAGACGTCTATCAAGTCAAAGCCTACACAGATTGGTGGCACCTATCTATCTTAGTCCACAAAGAGCTGGACATTTATCAAGTCAAAGCCCACACTAGCTAGAGGCACCACGTTAACCTACATCTAAGTCTACATAAGCTGGTGGCATCTGTCTGGGGTTAAACAAAAAAAAACTTAATAAGGAGGCTAAACCTTACAAATAGAATTTTTTTTTTGCAAGTATATTTTGCCTATCTTAACGTAATACTAAATAGCTTTTTACTTCTTTGTACGTATACGAAACGATCATCTTACCCGAATAAAATGGTGTTTATTTATCTTTGCCCTATTTGTAATACTCAGCAATGACTAAAGAAGGGCAGTTTTAAACACCTCATTTTGTCCGAGCGAACTTCTGGCATCTCAGAACTTAATTGAAAAATGAAAGAATCAAAAAATAAGAAATAAAAACTAGAGGGCAACTATCGGGTGCTATTGTACCAAGCACTATTAACGACACGGGGCCAAGTGAAAAATTCTTTTAGGAAAACCTAAAATGCCTATGGGTCGTATTAAAGAAAAATGTAAGTAAGACATCAAAAGCATTTTTCACGGTGTCACTGAAGTTATTGAAATGATTATATTGATCAATTTCCCCTATTTATAACAAGTTGAGGTAAGTCAGGAAGCCACAAGTACGTGCAAGTTATAGTAGTGCATGAGTATTGATACAAGGTCTTTATGTCCCCAAAACTTGAATTTTCATATATAGTATTGATACAAGAAGGTTTGGTATCGATATTGAAGGTGGGATATTGATACCTGGCATAATTGTATCGATATAGACATTGCCAGTAGCTAAAGTTATGATTTTTGGCAAAATGTATTAATACACAAGCATGAGTATCGATACAAATCCATGGAGTATCAATATAGGCCTCTATGTTTGGAGATTAGAAACATTTTTTTTACTCTTAGTATCGATACACACCTCATTACATCGATATACATAGGTCAAAATTGCCTTATGTATCGATACAACATGTTTTGTATCGATACACCAAGCACTTTTACCTAATTTGGACTATTTTTAGCCTTTAAAATTTTGTTTCAAACATGTTTTTTGCACCAAGAAACCATCATAAATCATTGAAAACCTAGACTTTCAGCCTATGATCAAATTTAAATAAATTTTTAAAGCCGAAATAGCCAATGGCAAAGGTCATTTTCATAAGATATATGGCTGTAAAAGGGTATGTTAGGTATATCTTGAGCTTAGAAGCTGTTGCAGCCTTTTTGCCCCTCTCTTAACATGGTAGAACCAATGGAAAAAATACCAGCTGAGCATGGTAGTTAGAGATGTCACCTAATACAAGAATGAAAAGTAAAAAATGCTCTTGCTTTATCTCCTAAAAGCATTAGTTGAGCATTGAATAAAAGAAGATTCATAGCCATTCTTAAAAAGACTTTCAGCCATCTTAAAAAGAAAAGAGAAAAACTTTCAGCTATTCCTAAGAATCCTCTAGCAATCTTTTTCCTCAAAACTCTTCTAAAAACACTATCCCATAGATTCCCTAAGCTGCCACTAAAAAACCTCTAAAAACTTAACCCTTCATATATTTTCACCTTTAAAATAGCCACTATCAA